>OZ021718.1:600000-881545 GCA_963978555.1 Galerucella nymphaeae | reverse complement strand
GTAAAATTGTCCGCTGAATCGATTGCCGAAGACTAGAACGTTCTATCCATCATATTAGTCGAGTTATGAGCACTTTTAGTTTTGAAAACGGGATTTTCGAAAATTTCATGACTTCATTTGAAGGAGAAAAAATGACTTTACACAAAAACAGACTGTGGCAGTCGATTTTCCGCATCAAAAAACCCCTCCTGACAAATTTTAAGCAATTTTTATTCCAAAAACGTATTTTTTGTCGAAAATTTTGAAGCAAGGGGTAGGTATGGAAATATTTAATGTAAACTGCATTGTGCTAACTTCTCTCCTGGGCGGAATTATGGACTCAAAATACACTGGATTATGTAAAATTGTCCGCTGAATCGATTGCCGAAGACTAGAACGTTCTATCTATCATATTAGTCGAGTTATGAGCACTTTTAGTTTTGAAAACGGGATTTTCGAAAATTTCATGACTTCATTTAAAGGAGAAAAAATGACTTTAGACAAAAACAGACTGTGGCAGTCGATTCTTCGCATCAAAAAACCCCTTCCGACAAATTTTGAGCAATTTTTATTCCAAAAACGTATTTTTTGTCGAAAATTTTGAAGCAAGGGGTAGGTATGGAAATATTTAATGTAAACTGCATTGTGCTAACTTCTCTCCTGGGCGGAATTATGGACTCAAAATACACTGGATCATGTAAAATTGTCCGCTGAATCGATTGCCGAAGACTAGAACGTTCTATCCATCATATTAGTCGAGTTATGAGCACTTTTAGTTTTGAAAACGGGATTTTCGAAAATTTCATGACTTCATTTGAAGGAGAAAAAATGACTTTAGACAAAAACAGACTGTGGCAGTCGATTTTTCGCATCAAAAAACCCCTCCTGACAAATTTTGAGCAATTTTTATTCCAAAAACGTATTTTTTGTCGAAAATTTTGAAGCAAGGGGTAGGTATGGAAATATTTAATGTAAACTGCATTGTGCTAACTTCTCTCCTGGGCGGAATTATGGACTCAAAATACACTGGATTATGTAAAATTGTCCGCTGAATCGATTGCCGAAGACTAGAACGTTCTATCTATCATATTAGTCGAGTTATGAGCACTTTTAGTTTTGAAAACGGGATTTTCGAAAATTTCATGACTTCATTTGAAGGAGAAAAAATGACTTTAGACAAAAACAGACTGTGGCAGTCGATTTTTCGCATCAAAAAACCCCTCCTGACAAATTTTGAGCAATTTTTATTCCAAAAACGTATTTTTGTCGAAAATTTTGAAGCAAGGGGTAGGTATGGAAATATTTAATGTAAACTGCATTGTGCTAACTTCTCTCCTGGGCGGAATTATGGACTCAAAATACACTGGGTTATGTAAAATTGTCCGCTGAATCGATTGCCGAAGACTAGAACGTTCTATCTATCATATTAGTCGAGTTATGAGCACTTTTAGTTTTGAAAACGGGATTTTCGAAAATTTCATGACTTCATTTGAAGGAGAAAAAATGACTTAGACAAAAACAGACTGTGGCAGTCGATTTTTCGCATCAAAAAACCCCTCCTGACAAATTTTGAGCAATTTTTATTCCAAAAACGTATTTTTTGTCGAAAATTTTGAAGCAAGGGGTAGGTATGGAAATATTTAATGTAAACTGCATTGTGCTAACTTCTCTCCTGGGCGGAATTATGGACTCAAAATACACTGGATTATGTAAAATTGTCCGCTGAATCGATTGCCGAAGACTAGAACGTTCTATCTATCATATTAGTCGAGTTATGAGCACTTTTAGTTTTGAAAACGGGATTTTCGAAAATTTCATGACTTCATTTGAAGGAGAAAAAATGACTAGACAAAAACAGACTGTGGCAGTCGATTTTTCGCATCAAAAAACCCCTCCTGACAAATTTTGAGCAATTTTTATTCCAAAAACGTATTTTTTGTCGAAAATTTTGAAGCAAGGGGTAGGTATGGAAATATTTAATGTAAACTGCATTGTGCTAACTTCTCTCCTGGGCGGAATTATGGACTCAAAATACACTGGATTATGTAAAATTGTCCGCTGAATCGATTGCCGAAGACTAGAACGTTCTATCTATCATATTAGTCGAGTTATGAGCACTTTTAGTTTTGAAAACGGGATTTTCGAAAATTTCATGACTTCATTTGAAGGAGAAAAAATGACTTTAGACAAAAACAGACTGTGGCAGTCGATTTTTCGCATCAAAAAACCCCTCCTGACAAATTTTGAGCAATTTTTATTCCAAAAACGTATTTTTTGTCGAAAATTTTGAAGCAAGGGGTAGGTATGGAAATATTTTATGTAAACTGCATTGTGCTAACTTCTCTCCTGGGCGGAATTATGGACTCAAAATACACTGGTTATGTAAAATTGTCCGCTGAATCGATTGCCGAAGACTAGAACGTTCTATCTATCATATTAGTCGAGTTATGAGCACTTTTAGTTTTGAAAACGGGATTTTCGAAAATTTCATGACTTCATTTGAAGGAGAAAAAATGACTTTAGACAAAAACAGACTGTGGCAGTCGATTTTTCGCATCAAAAAACCCCTCCTGACAAATTTTGAGCAATTTTTATTCCAAAAACGTATTTTTTGTCGAAAATTTTGAAGCAAGGGGTAGGTATGGAAATATTTAATGTAAACTGCATTGTGCTAACTTCTCTCCTGGGCGGAATTATGGACTCAAAATACACTGGGTTATGTAAAATTGTCCGCTGAATCGATTGCCGAAGACTAGAACGTTCTATCTATCATATTAGTCGAGTTATGAGCACTTTTAGTTTTGAAAACGGGATTTTCGAAAATTTCATGACTTCATTTGAAGGAGAAAAAATGACTTTAGACAAAAACAGACTGTGGCAGTCGATTTTTCGCATCAAAAAACCCCTCCTGACAAATTTTGAGCAATTTTTATTCCAAAAACGTATTTTTTGTCGAAAATTTTGAAGCAAGGGGTAGGTATGGAAATATTTTATGTAAACTGCATTGTGCTAACTTCTCTCCTGGGCGGAATTATGGACTCAAAATACACTGGGTTATGTAAAATTGTCCGCTGAATCGATTGCCGAAGACTAGAACGTTCTATCTATCATATTAGTCGAGTTATGAGCACTTTTAGTTTTGAAAACGGGATTTTCGAAAATTTCATGACTTCATTTGAAGGAGAAAAAATGACTTTAGACAAAAACAGACTGTGGCAGTCGATTTTTCGCATCAAAAAACCCCTCCTGACAAATTTTGAGCAATTTTTATTCCAAAAACGTATTTTTTGTCGAAAATTTTGAAGCAAGGGGTAGGTATGGAAATATTTTATGTAAACTGCATTGTGCTAACTTCTCTCCTGGGCGGAATTATGGACTCAAAATACACTGGGTTATGTAAAATTGTCCGCTGAATCGATTGCCGAAGACTAGAACGTTCTATCTATCATATTAGTCGAGTTATGAGCACTTTTAGTTTTGAAAACGGGATTTTCGAAATTTCATGACTTCATTTGAAGGAGAAAAAATGACTTTAGACAAAAACAGACTGTGGCAGTCGATTTTTCGCATCAAAAAACCCCTCCTGACAAATTTTGAGCAATTTTTATTCCAAAAACGTATTTTTTGTCGAAAATTTTGAAGCAAGGGGTAGGTATGGAAATATTTAATGTAAACTGCATTGTGCTAACTTCTCTCCTGGGCGGAATTATGGACTCAAAATACACTGGATTATGTAAAATTGTCCGCTGAATCGATTGCCGAAGACTAGAACGTTCTATCTATCATATTAGTCGAGTTATGAGCACTTTTAGTTTTGAAAACGGGATTTTCGAAAATTTCATGACTTCATTTGAAGGAGAAAAAATGACTTTAGACAAAAACAGACTGTGGCAGTCGATTTTTCGCATCAAAAAACCCCTCCTGACAAATTTTGAGCAATTTTTATTCCAAAAACGTATTTTTTGTCGAAAATTTTGAAGCAAGGGGTAGGTATGGAAATATTTTATGTAAACTGCATTGTGCTAACTTCTCTCCTGGGCGGAATTATGGACTCAAAATACACTGGGTTATGTAAAATTGTCCGCTGAATCGATTGCCGAAGACTAGAACGTTCTATCTATCATATTAGTCGAGTTATGAGCACTTTTAGTTTTGAAAACGGGATTTTCGAAAATTTCATGACTTCATTTGAAGGAGAAAAAATGACTTTAGACAAAAACAGACTGTGGCAGTCGATTTTCGCATCAAAAAACCCCTCCTGACAAATTTTGAGCAATTTTTATTCCAAAAACGTATTTTTTGTCGAAAATTTTGAAGCAAGGGGTAGGTATGGAAATATTTTATGTAAACTACATTGTGCTAACTTCTCTCCTGGGCGGAATTATGGACTCAAAATACACTGGGTTATGTAAAATTGTCCGCTGAATCGATTGCCGAAGACTAGAACGTTCTATCTATCATATTAGTCGAGTTATGAGCACTTTTAGTTTTGAAAACGGGATTTTCGAAAATTTCATGACTTCATTTGAAGGAGAAAAAATGACTTTAGACAAAAACAGACTGTGGCAGTCGATTTTTCGCATCAAAAAACCCCTCCTGACAAATTTTGAGCAATTTTTATTCCAAAAACGTATTTTTTGTCGAAAATTTTGAAGCAAGGGGTAGGTATGGAAATATTTTATGTAAACTAGCATTGTGCTAACTTCTCTCCTGGGCGGAATTATGGACTCAAAATACACTGGGTTATGTAAAATTGTCCGCTGAATCGATTGCCGAAGACTAGAACGTTCTATCTATCATATTAGTCGAGTTATGAGCACTTTTAGTTTTGAAAACGGGATTTTCGAAAATTTCATGACTTCATTTGAAGGAGAAAAAATGACTTTAGACAAAAACAGACTGTGGCAGTCGATTTTTCGCATCAAAAAACCCCTCCTGACAAATTTTGAGCAATTTTTATTCCAAAAACGTATTTTTTGTCGAAAATTTTGAAGCAAGGGGTAGGTATGGAAATATTTAATGTAAACTGCATTGTGCTAACTTCTCTCCTGGGCGGAATTATGGACTCAAAATACACTGGATTATGTAAAATTGTCCGCTGAATCGATTGCCGAAGACTAGAACGTTCTATCTATCATATTAGTCGAGTTATGAGCACTTTTAGTTTTGAAAACGGGATTTTCGAAAATTTCATGACTTCATTTGAAGGAGAAAAAATGACTTTAGACAAAAACAGACTGTGGCAGTCGATTTTTCGCATCAAAAACCCCTCCTGACAAATTTTGAGCAATTTTTATTCCAAAAACGTATTTTTTGTCGAAAATTTTGAAGCAAGGGGTAGGTATGGAAATATTTTATGTAAACTGCATTGTGCTAACTTCTCTCCTGGGCGGAATTATGGACTCAAAATACACTGGGTTATGTAAAATTGTCCGCTGAATCGATTGCCGAAGACTAGAACGTTCTATCTATCATATTAGTCGAGTTATGAGCACTTTTAGTTTTGAAAACGGGATTTTCGAAAATTTCATGACTTCATTTGAAGGAGAAAAAATGACTTTAGACAAAAACAGACTGTGGCAGTCGATTTTTCGCATCAAAAAACCCCTCCTGACAAATTTTGAGCAATTTTTATTCCAAAAACGTATTTTTTGTCGAAAATTTTGAAGCAAGGGGTAGGTATGGAAATATTTTATGTAAACTACATTGTGCTAACTTCTCTCCTGGGCGGAATTATGGACTCAAAATACACTGGGTTATGTAAAATTGTCCGCTGAATCGATTGCCGAAGACTAGAACGTTCTATCTATCATATTAGTCGAGTTATGAGCACTTTTAGTTTTGAAAACGGGATTTTCGAAAATTTCATGACTTCATTTGAAGGAGAAAAAATGACTTTAGACAAAAACAGACTGTGGCAGTCGATTTTTCGCATCAAAAAACCCCTCCTGACAAATTTTGAGCAATTTTTATTCCAAAAACGTATTTTTTGTCGAAAATTTTGAAGCAAGGGGTAGGTATGGAAATATTTAATGTAAACTGCATTGTGCTAACTTCTCTCCTGGGCGGAATTATGGACTCAAAATACACTGGATTATGTAAAATTGTCCGCTGAATCGATTGCCGAAGACTAGAACGTTCTATCTATCATATTAGTCGAGTTATGAGCACTTTTAGTTTTGAAAACGGGATTTTCGAAAATTTCATGACTTCATTTGAAGGAGAAAAAATGACTTTAGACAAAAACAGACTGTGGCAGTCGATTTTTCGCATCAAAAAACCCCTCCTGACAAATTTTGAGCAATTTTTATTCCAAAAACGTATTTTTTGTCGAAAATTTTGAAGCAAGGGGTAGGTATGGAAATATTTAATGTAAACTGCATTGTGCTAACTTCTCTCCTGGGCGGAATTATGGACTCAAAATACACTGGATTATGTAAAATTGTCCGCTGAATCGATTGCCGAAGACTAGAACGTTCTATCTATCATATTAGTCGAGTTATGAGCACTTTTAGTTTTGAAAACGGGATTTTCGAAAATTTCATGACTTCATTTGAAGGAGAAAAAATGACTTTAGACAAAAACAGACTGTGGCAGTCGATTTTTCGCATCAAAAAACCCCTCCTGACAAATTTTGAGCAATTTTTATTCCAAAAACGTATTTTTTGTCGAAAATTTTGAAGCAAGGGGTAGGTATGGAAATATTTTATGTAAACTGCATTGTGCTAACTTCTCTCCTGGGCGGAATTATGGACTCAAAATACACTGGGTTATGTAAAATTGTCCGCTGAATCGATTGCCGAAGACTAGAACGTTCTATCTATCATATTAGTCGAGTTATGAGCACTTTTAGTTTTGAAAACGGGATTTTCGAAAATTTCATGACTTCATTTGAAGGAGAAAAAATGACTTTAGACAAAAACAGACTGTGGCAGTCGATTTTTCGCATCAAAAAACCCCTCCTGACAAATTTTGAGCAATTTTTATTCCAAAAACGTATTTTTTGTCGAAAATTTTGAAGCAAGGGGTAGGTATGGAAATATTTTATGTAAACTGCATTGTGCTAACTTCTCTCCTGGGCGGAATTATGGACTCAAAATACACTGGGTTATGTAAAATTGTCCGCTGAATCGATTGCCGAAGACTAGAACGTTCTATCTATCATATTAGTCGAGTTATGAGCACTTTTAGTTTTGAAAACGGGATTTTCGAAAATTTCATGACTTCATTTGAAGGAGAAAAAATGACTTTAGACAAAAACAGACTGTGGCAGTCGATTTTTCGCATCAAAAAACCCCTCCTGACAAATTTTGAGCAATTTTTATTCCAAAAACGTATTTTTTGTCGAAAATTTTGAAGCAAGGGGTAGGTATGGAAATATTTAATGTAAACTGCATTGTGCTAACTTCTCTCCTGGGCGGAATTATGGACTCAAAATACACTGGATTATGTAAAATTGTCCGCTGAATCGATTGCCGAAGACTAGAACGTTCTATCTATCATATTAGTCGAGTTATGAGCACTTTTAGTTTTGAAAACGGGATTTTCGAAAATTTCATGACTTCATTTGAAGGAGAAAAAATGACTTTAGACAAAAACAGACTGTGGCAGTCGATTTTTCGCATCAAAAAACCCCTCCTGACAAATTTTGAGCAATTTTTATTCCAAAAACGTATTTTTTGTCGAAAATTTTGAAGCAAGGGGTAGGTATGGAAATATTTAATGTAAACTGCATTGTGCTAACTTCTCTCCTGGGCGGAATTATGGACTCAAAATACACTGGGATTATGTAAAATTGTCCGCTGAATCGATTGCCGAAGACTAGAACGTTCTATCTATCATATTAGTCGAGTTATGAGCACTTTTAGTTTTGAAAACGGGATTTTCGAAAATTTCATGACTTCATTTGAAGGAGAAAAAATGACTTTAGACAAAAACAGACTGTGGCAGTCGATTTTTCGCATCAAAAAACCCCTCCTGACAAATTTTGAGCAATTTTTATTCCAAAAACGTATTTTTTGTCGAAAATTTTGAAGCAAGGGGTAGGTATGGAAATATTTAATGTAAACTGCATTGTGCTAACTTCTCTCCTGGGCGGAATTATGGACTCAAAATACACTGGATTATGTAAAATTGTCCGCTGAATCGATTGCCGAAGACTAGAACGTTCTATCTATCATATTAGTCGAGTTATGAGCACTTTTAGTTTTGAAAACGGGATTTTCGAAAATTTCATGACTTCATTTGAAGGAGAAAAAATGACTTTAGACAAAAACAGACTGTGGCAGTCGATTTTTCGCATCAAAAAACCCCTCCTGACAAATTTTGAGCAATTTTTATTCCAAAAACGTATTTTTTGTCGAAAATTTTGAAGCAAGGGGTAGGTATGGAAATATTTAATGTAAACTGCATTGTGCTAACTTCTCTCCTGGGCGGAATTATGGACTCAAAATACACTGGATTATGTAAAATTGTCCGCTGAATCGATTGCCGAAGACTAGAACGTTCTATCTATCATATTAGTCGAGTTATGAGCACTTTTAGTTTTGAAAACGGGATTTTCGAAAATTTCATGACTTCATTTGAAGGAGAAAAAATGACTTTAGACAAAAACAGACTGTGGCAGTCGATTTTTCGCATCAAAAAACCCCTCCTGACAAATTTTGAGCAATTTTCATTCCAAAAACGTATTTTTTGTCGAAAATTTTGAAGCAAGGGGTAGGTATGGAAATATTTATGTAAACTGCATTGTGCTAACTTCTCTCCTGGGCGTAATTATGGACTCAAAATACACTGGATTATGTAAAATTGTCCGCTGAATCGATTGCCGAAGACTAGAACGTTCTATCTATCATATTAGTCGAGTTATGAGCACTTTTAGTTTTGAAAACGGGATTTTCGAAAATTTCATGACTTCATTTGAAGGAGAAAAAATGACTTTAGACAAAAACAGACTGTGGCAGTCGATTTTTCGCATCAAAAAACCCCTCCTGACAAATTTTGAGCAATTTTTATTCCAAAAACGTATTTTTTGTCGAAAATTTTGAAGCAAGGGGTAGGTATGGAAATATTTAATGTAAACTGCATTGTGCTAACTTCTCTCCTGGCGGAATTATGGACTCAAAATACACTGGATTATGTAAAATTGTCCGCTGAATCGATTGCCGAAGACTAGAACGTTCTATCTATCATATTAGTCGAGTTATGAGCACTTTTAGTTTTGAAAACGGGATTTTCGAAAATTTCATGACTTCATTTGAAGGAGAAAAAATGACTTTAGACAAAAACAGACTGTGGCAGTCGATTTTTCGCATCAAAAAACCCCTCCTGACAAATTTTGAGCAATTTTTATTCCAAAAACGTATTTTTTGTCGAAAATTTTGAAGCAAGGGGTAGGTATGGAAATATTTAATGTAAACTGCATTGTGCTAACTTCTCTCCTGGGCGGAATTATGGACTCAAAATACACTGGTTATGTAAAATTGTCCGCTGAATCGATTGCCGAAGACTAGAACGTTCTATCTATCATATTAGTCGAGTTATGAGCACTTTTAGTTTTGAAAACGGGATTTTCGAAAATTTCATGACTTCATTTGAAGGAGAAAAAATGACTTTAGACAAAAACAGACTGTGGCAGTCGATTTTTCGCATCAAAAAACCCCTCCTGACAAATTTTGAGCAATTTTCATTCCAAAAACGTATTTTTTGTCGAAAATTTTGAAGCAAGGGGTAGGTATGGAAATATTTGATGTAAACTGCATTGTGCTAACTTCTCTCCTGGGCGTAATTATGGACTCAAAATACACTGGATTATGTAAAATTGTCCGCTGAATCGATTGCCGAAGACTAGAACGTTCTATCTATCATATTAGTCGAGTTATGAGCACTTTTAGTTTTGAAAACGGGATTTTCGAAAATTTCATGACTTCATTTGAAGGAGAAAAAATGACTTTAGACAAAAACAGACTGTGGCAGTCGATTTTTCGCATCAAAAAACCCCTCCTGACAAATTTTGAGCAATTTTTATTCCAAAAACGTATTTTTTGTCGAAAATTTTGAAGCAAGGGGTAGGTATGGAAATATTTAATGTAAACTGCATTGTGCTAACTTCTCTCCTGGGCGGAATTATGGACTCAAAATACACTGGATTATGTAAAATTGTCCGCTGAATCGATTGCCGAAGACTAGAACGTTCTATCTATCATATTAGTCGAGTTATGAGCACTTTTAGTTTTGAAAACGGGATTTTCGAAAATTTCATGACTTCATTTGAAGGAGAAAAAATGACTTTAGACAAAAACAGACTGTGGCAGTCGATTTTTCGCATCAAAAAACCCCTCCTGACAAATTTTGAGCAATTTTTATTCCAAAAACGTATTTTTTGTCGAAAATTTTGAAGCAAGGGGTAGGTATGGAAATATTTTATGCAAACTACATTGTGCTAACTTCTCTCCTGGGCGGAATTATGGACTCAAAATACACTGGGTTATGTAAAATTGTCCGCTGAATCGATTGCCGAAGACTAGAACGTTCTATCTATCATATTAGTCGAGTTATGAGCACTTTTAGTTTTGAAAACGGGATTTTCGAAAATTTCATGACTTCATTTGAAGGAGAAAAAATGACTTTAGACAAAAACCGACTGTGGCAGTCGATTTTTCGCATCAAAAAACCCCTCCTGACAAATTTTGAGCAATTTTTATTCCAAAAACGTATTTTTTGTCGAAAATTTTGAAGCAAGGGGTAGGTATGGAAATAATTAATGTAAACTGCATTGTGCTAACTTCTCTCCTGGGCGGAATTATGGACTCAAAATACACTGGATTATGTAAAATTGTCCGCTGAATCGATTGCCGAAGACTAGAACGTTCTATCTATCATATTAGTCGAGTTATGAGCACTTTTAGTTTTGAAAACGGGATTTTCGAAAATTTCATGACTTCATTTGAAGGAGAAAAAATGACTTTAGACAAAAACAGACTGTGGCAGTCGATTTTTCGCATCGAAAAACCCCTCCTGACAAATTTTGAGCAATTTTTATTCCAAAAACGTATTTTTTGTCGAAAATTTTGAAGCAAGGGGTAGGTATGGAAATATTTTATGTAAACTGCATTGTGCTAACTTCTCTCCTGGGCGGAATTATGGACTCAAAATACACTGGATTATGTAAAATTGTCCGCTGAATCGATTGCCGAAGACTAGAACGTTCTATCTATCATATTAGTCGAGTTATGAGCACTTTTAGTTTTGAAAACGGGATTTTCGAAAATTTCATGACTTCATTTGAAGGAGAAAAAATGACTTTAGACAAAAACAGACTGTGGCAGTCGATTTTTCGCATCAAAAAACCCCTCCTGACAAATTTTGAGCAATTTTTATTCCAAAAACGTATTTTTTGTCGAAAATTTTGAAGCAAGGGGTAGGTATGGAAATATTTTATGTAAACTACATTGTGCTAACTTCTCTCCTGGGCGGAATTATGGACTCAAAATACACTGGGTTATGTAAAATTGTCCGCTGAATCGATTGCCGAAGACTAGAACGTTCTATCTATCATATTAGTCGAGTTATGAGCACTTTTAGTTTTGAAAACGGGATTTTCGAAAATTTCATGACTTCATTTGAAGGAGAAAAAATGACTTTAGACAAAAACAGACTGTGGCAGTCGATTTTTCGCATCAAAAAACCCCTCCTGACAAATTTTGAGCAATTTTTATTCCAAAAACGTATTTTTTGTCGAAAATTTTGAAGCAAGGGGTAGGTATGGAAATATTTAATGTAAACTGCATTGTGCTAACTTCTCTCCTGGGCGGAATTATGGACTCAAAATACACTGGATTATGTAAAATTGTCCGCTGAATCGATTGCCGAAGACTAGAACGTTCTATCTATCATATTAGTCGAGTTATGAGCACTTTTAGTTTTGAAAACGGGATTTTCGAAAATTTCATGACTTCATTTGAAGGAGAAAAAATGACTTTAGACAAAAACAGACTGTGGCAGTCGATTTTTCGCATCGAAAAACCCCTCCTGACAAATTTTGAGCAATTTTTATTCCAAAAACGTATTTTTTGTCGAAAATTTTGAAGCAAGGGGTAGGTATGGAAATATTTTATGTAAACTGCATTGTGCTAACTTCTCTCCTGGGCGGAATTATGGACTCAAAATACACTGGGTTATGTAAAATTGTCCGCTGAATCGATTGCCGAAGACTAGAACGTTCTATCTATCATATTAGTCGAGTTATGAGCACTTTTAGTTTTGAAAACGAGATTTTCGAAAATTTCATGACTTCATTTGAAAGAGAAAAAATGACTTTAGACAAAAACAGACTGTGGCAGTCGATTTTTCGCATCAAGAAACCCCTCCTGACAAATTTTGAGCAATTTTCATTCCAAAAACGTATTTTTTGTCGAAAATTTTGAAGCAAGGGGTAGGTATGGAAATATTTAATGTAAACTGCATTGTGCTAACTTCTCTCCTAGGCGGAATTATGGACTCAAAATACACTGGGTTATGTAAAATTGTCCGCTGAATCGATTGCCGAAGACTAGAACGTTCTATCTATCATATTAGTCGAGTTATGAGCACTTTTAGTTTTGAAAACGAGATTTTCGAAAATTTCATGACTTCATTTGAAAGAGAAAAAATGACTTTAGACAAAAACAGACTGTGGCAGTCGATTTTTCGCATCAAGAAACCCCTCCTGACAAATTTTGAGCAATTTTCATTCCAAAAACGTATTTTTTGTCGAAAATTTTGAAGCAAGGGGTAGGTATGGAAATATTTAATGTAAACTGCATTGTGCTAACTTCTCTCCTGGGCGGAATTATGGACTCAAAATACACTGGATTATGTAAAATTGTCCGCTGAATCGATTGCCGAAGACTAGAACGTTCTATCTATCATATTAGTCGAGTTATGAGCACTTTTAGTTTTGAAAACGGGATTTTCGAAAATTTCATGACTTCATTTGAAGGAGAAAAAATGACTTTAGACAAAAACAGACTGTGGCAGTCGATTTTTCGCATCAAAAAACCCCTCCTGACAAATTTTGAGCAATTTTTATTCCAAAAACGTATTTTTTGTCGAAAATTTTGAAGCAAGGGGTAGGTATGGAAATATTTAATGTAAACTGCATTGTGCTAACTTCTCTCCTGGGCGGAATTATGGACTCAAAATACACTGGATTATGTAAAATTGTCCGCTGAATCGATTGCCGAAGACTAGAACGTTCTATCTATCATATTAGTCGAGTTATGAGCACTTTTAGTTTTGAAAACGAGATTTTCGAAAATTTCATGACTTCATTTGAAAGAGAAAAAATGACTTTAGACAAAAACAGACTGTGGCAGTCGATTTTTCGCATCAAGAAACCCCTCCTGACAAATTTTGAGCAATTTTCATTCCAAAAACGTATTTTTTGTCGAAAATTTTGAAGCAAGGGGTAGGTATGGAAATATTTAATGTAAACTGCATTGTGCTAACTTCTCTCCTGGGCGGAATTATGGACTCAAAATACACTGGATTATGTAAAATTGTCCGCTGAATCGATTGCCGAAGACTAGAACGTTCTATCTATCATATTAGTCGAGTTATGAGCACTTTTAGTTTTGAAAACGAGATTTTCGAAAATTTCATGACTTCATTTGAAAGAGAAAAAATGACTTTAGACAAAAACAGACTGTGGCAGTCGATTTTTCGCATCAAGAAACCCCTCCTGACAAATTTTGAGCAATTTTCATTCCAAAAACGTATTTTTTGTCGAAAATTTTGAAGCAAGGGGTAGGTATGGAAATATTTAATGTAAACTGCATTGTGCTAACTTCTCTCCTGGGCGGAATTATGGACTCAAAATACACTGGATTATGTAAAATTGTCCGCTGAATCGATTGCCGAAGACTAGAACGTTCTATCTATCATATTAGTCGAGTTATGAGCACTTTTAGTTTTGAAAACGGGATTTTCGAAAATTTCATGACTTCATTTGAAGGAGAAAAAATGACTTTAGACAAAAACAGACTGTGGCAGTCGATTTTTCGCATCAAAAAACCCCTCCTGACAAATTTTGAGCAATTTTCATTCCAAAAACGTATTTTTTGTCGAAAATTTTGAAGCAAGGGGTAGGTATGGAAATATTTAATGTAAACTGCATTGTGCTAACTTCTCTCCTGGGCGTAATTATGGACTCAAAATACACTGGATTATGTAAAATTGTCCGCTGAATCGATTGCCGAAGACTAGAACGTTCTATCTATCATATTAGTCGAGTTATGAGCACTTTTAGTTTTGAAAACGGGATTTTCGAAAATTTCATGACTTCATTTGAAGGAGAAAAAATGACTTTAGACAAAAACAGACTGTGGCAGTCGATTTTTCGCATCAAAAAACCCCTCCTGACAAATTTTGAGCAATTTTTATTCCAAAAACGTATTTTTTGTCGAAAATTTTGAAGCAAGGGGTAGGTATGGAAATATTTAATGTAAACTGCATTGTGCTAACTTCTCTCCTAGGCGGAATTATGGACTCAAAATACACTGGATTATGTAAAATTGTCCGCTGAATCGATTGCCGAAGACTAGAACGTTCTATCTATCATATTAGTCGAGTTATGAGCACTTTTAATTTTGAAAACGGGATTTTCGAAAATTTCATGACTTCATTTGAAGGAGAAAAAATGACTTTAGACAAAAACAGACTGTGGCAGTCGATTTTTCGCATCAAAAAACCCCTCCTGACAAATTTTGAGCAATTTTTATTCCAAAAACGTATTTTTTGTCGAAAATTTTGAAGCAAGGGGTAGGTATGGAAATATTTAATGTAAACTGCATTGTGCTAACTTCTCTCCTGGGCGGAATTATGGACTCAAAATACACTGGGTTATGTAAAATTGTCCGCTGAATCGATTGCCGAAGACTGGAACGTTCTATCTATCATATTAGTCGAGTTATGAGCACTTTTAGTTTTGAAAACGGGATTTTCGAAAATTTCATGACTTCATTTGAAAGAGAAAAAATGACTTTAGACAAAAACAGACTGTGGCAGTCGATTTTTCGCATCAAAAAACCCCTCCTGACAAATTTTGAGCAATTTTTATTCCAAAAACGTATTTTTTGTCGAAAATTTTGAAGCAAGGGGTAGGTATGGAAATATTTAATGTAAACTGCATTGTGCTAACTTCTCTCCTGGGCGGAATTATGGACTCAAAATACACTGGGTTATGTAAAATTGTCCGCTGAATCGATTGCCGAAGACTAGAACGTTCTATCTATCATATTAGTCGAGTTATGAGCACTTTTAGTTTTGAAAACGGGATTTTCGAAAATTTCATGACTTCATTTGAAGGAGAAAAAATGACTTTAGACAAAAACAGACTGTGGCAGTCGATTTTTCGCATCAAAAAACCCCTCCTGACAAATTTTGAGCAATTTTCATTCCAAAAACGTATTTTTTGTCGAAAATTTTGAAGCAAGGGGTAGGTATGGAAATATTTAATGTAAACTGCATTGTGCTAACTTCTCTCCTGGGCGGAATTATGGACTCAAAATACACTGGATTATGTAAAATTGTCCGCTGAATCGATTGCCGAAGACTAGAACGTTCTATCTATCATATTAGTCGAGTTATGAGCACTTTTAGTTTTGAAAACGGGATTTTCGAAAATTTCATGACTTCATTTGAAGGAGAAAAAATGACTTTAGACAAAAACAGACTGTGGCAGTCGATTTTTCGCATCAAGAAACCCCTCCTGACAAATTTTGAGCAATTTTCATTCCAAAAACGTATTTTTTGTCGAAAATTTTGAAGCAAGGGGTAGGTATGGAAATATTTAATGTAAACTGCATTGTGCTAACTTCTCTCCTGGGCGGAATTATGGACTCAAAATACACTGGATTATGTAAAATTGTCCGCTGAATCGATTGCCGAAGACTAGAACGTTCTATCTATCATATTAGTCGAGTTATGAGCACTTTTAGTTTTGAAAACGGGATTTTCGAAAATTTCATGACTTCATTTGAAGGAGAAAAAATGACTTTAGACAAAAACAGACTGTGGCAGTCGATTTTTCGCATCAAAAAACCCCTCCTGACAAATTTTGAGCAATTTTCATTCCAAAAACGTATTTTTTGTCGAAAATTTTGAAGCAAGGGGTAGGTATGGAAATATTTAATGTAAACTGCATTGTGCTAACTTCTCTCCTGGGCGTAATTATGGACTCAAAATACACTGGATTATGTAAAATTGTCCGCTGAATCGATTGCCGAAGACTAGAACGTTCTATCTATCATATTAGTCGAGTTATGAGCACTTTTAGTTTTGAAAACGGGATTTTCGAAAATTTCATGACTTCATTTGAAGGAGAAAAAATGACTTTAGACAAAAACAGACTGTGGCAGTCGATTTTTCGCATCAAAAAACCCCTCCTGACAAATTTTGAGCAATTTTTATTCCAAAAACGTATTTTTTGTCGAAAATTTTGAAGCAAGGGGTAGGTATGGAAATATTTAATGTAAACTGCATTGTGCTAACTTCTCTCCTAGGCGGAATTATGGACTCAAAATACACTGGATTATGTAAAATTGTCCGCTGAATCGATTGCCGAAGACTAGAACGTTCTATCTATCATATTAGTCGAGTTATGAGCACTTTTAGTTTTGAAAACGGGATTTTCGAAAATTTCATGACTTCATTTGAAGGAGAAAAAATGACTTTAGACAAAAACAGACTGTGGCAGTCGATTTTTCGCATCAAGAAACCCCTCCTGACAAATTTTGAGCAATTTTCATTCCAAAAACGTATTTTTTGTCGAAAATTTTGAAGCAAGGGGTAGGTATGGAAATATTTAATGTAAACTGCATTGTGCTAACTTCTCTCCTGGGCGGAATTATGGACTCAAAATACACTGGATTATGTAAAATTGTCCGCTGAATCGATTGCCGAAGACTAGAACGTTCTATCTATCATATTAGTCGAGTTATGAGCACTTTTAGTTTTGAAAACGGGATTTTCGAAAATTTCATGACTTCATTTGAAGGAGAAAAAATGACTTTAGACAAAAACAGACTGTGGCAGTCGATTTTTCGCATCAAAAAACCCCTCCTGACAAATTTTGAGCAATTTTCATTCCAAAAACGTATTTTTTGTCGAAAATTTTGAAGCAAGGGGTAGGTATGGAAATATTTAATGTAAACTGCATTGTGCTAACTTCTCTCCTGGGCGTAATTATGGACTCAAAATACACTGGATTATGTAAAATTGTCCGCTGAATCGATTGCCGAAGACTAGAACGTTCTATCTATCATATTAGTCGAGTTATGAGCACTTTTAGTTTTGAAAACGGGATTTTCGAAAATTTCATGACTTCATTTGAAGGAGAAAAAATGACTTTAGACAAAAACAGACTGTGGCAGTCGATTTTTCGCATCAAAAAACCCCTCCTGACAAATTTTGAGCAATTTTTATTCCAAAAACGTATTTTTTGTCGAAAATTTTGAAGCAAGGGGTAGGTATGGAAATATTTAATGTAAACTGCATTGTGCTAACTTCTCTCCTAGGCGGAATTATGGACTCAAAATACACTGGATTATGTAAAATTGTCCGCTGAATCGATTGCCGAAGACTAGAACGTTCTATCTATCATATTAGTCGAGTTATGAGCACTTTTAATTTTGAAAACGGGATTTTCGAAAATTTCATGACTTCATTTGAAGGAGAAAAAATGACTTTAGACAAAAACAGACTGTGGCAGTCGATTTTTCGCATCAAAAAACCCCTCCTGACAAATTTTGAGCAATTTTTATTCCAAAAACGTATTTTTTGTCGAAAATTTTGAAGCAAGGGGTAGGTATGGAAATATTTAATGTAAACTGCATTGTGCTAACTTCTCTCCTGGGCGGAATTATGGACTCAAAATACACTGGGTTATGTAAAATTGTCCGCTGAATCGATTGCCGAAGACTAGAACGTTCTATCTATCATATTAGTCGAGTTATGAGCACTTTTAGTTTTGAAAACGAGATTTTCGAAAATTTCATGACTTCATTTGAAGGAGAAAAAATGACTTTAGACAAAAACAGACTGTGGCAGTCGATTTTTCGCATCAAAAAACCCCTCCTGACAAATTTTGAGCAATTTTCATTCCAAAAACGTATTTTTTGTCGAAAATTTTGAAGCAAGGGGTAGGTATGGAAATATTTAATGTAAACTGCATTGTGCTAACTTCTCTCCTGGGCGGAATTATGGACTCAAAATACACTGGATTATGTAAAATTGTCCGCTGAATCGATTGCCGAAGACTAGAACGTTATATCTATCATATTAGTCGAGTTATGAGCACTTTTAGTTTTGAAAACGGGATTTTCGAAAATTTCATGACTTCATTTGAAGGAGAAAAAATGACTTTAGACAAAAACAGACTGTGGCAGTCGATTTTTCGCATCAAAAAACCCCTCCTGACAAATTTTGAGCAATTTTTATTCCAAAAACGTATTTTTTGTCGAAAATTTTGAAGCAAGGGGTAGGTATGGAAATATTTAATGTAAACTGCATTGTGCTAACTTCTCTCCTGGGCGGAATTATGGACTCAAAATACACTGGGTTATGTAAAATTGTCCGCTGAATCGATTGCCGAAGACTAGAACGTTCTATCTATCATATTAGTCGAGTTATGAGCACTTTTAGTTTTGAAAACGGGATTTTCGAAAATTTCATGACTTCATTTGAAGGAGAAAAAATGACTTTAGACAAAAACAGACTGTGGCAGTCGATTTTTCGCATCAAAAAACCCCTCCTGACAAATTTTGAGCAATTTTTATTCCAAAAACGTATTTTTTGTCGAAATTTTGAAGCAAGGGGTAGGTATGGAAATATTTAATGTAAACTGCATTGTGCTAACTTCTCTCCTGGGCGGAATTATGGACTCAAAATACACTGGGTTATGTAAAATTGTCCGCTGAATCGATTGCCGAAGACTGGAACGTTCTATCTATCATATTAGTCGAGTTATGAGCACTTTTAGTTTTGAAAACGGGATTTTCGAAAATTTCATGACTTCATTTGAAGGAGAAAAAATGACTTTAGACAAAAACAGACTGTGGCAGTCGATTTTTCGCATCAAAAAACCCCTCCTGACAAATTTTGAGCAATTTTTATTCCAAAAACGTATTTTTTGTCGAAAATTTTGAAGCAAGGGGTAGGTATGGAAATATTTAATGTAAACTGCATTGTGCTAACTTCTCTCCTGGGCGGAATTATGGACTCAAAATACACTGGGTTATGTAAAATGGTCCGCTGAATCGATTGCCGAAGACTAGAACGTTCTATCTATCATATTAGTCGAGTTATGAGCACTTTTAGTTTTGAAAACGGGATTTTCGAAAATTTCATGACTTCATTTGAAGGAGAAAAAATGACTTTAGACAAAAACAGACTGTGGCAGTCGATTTTTCGCATCAAAAAACCCCTCCTGACAAATTTTGAGCAATTTTCATTCCAAAAACGTATTTTTTGTCGAAAATTTTGAAGCAAGGGGTAGGTATGGAAATATTTAATGTAAACTGCATTGTGCTAACTTCTCTCCTGGGCGTAATTATGGACTCAAAATACACTGGATTATGTAAAATTGTCCGCTGAATCGATTGCCGAAGACTAGAACGTTCTATCTATCATATTAGTCGAGTTATGAGCACTTTTAGTTTTGAAAACGGGATTTTCGAAAATTTCATGACTTCATTTGAAGGAGAAAAAATGACTTTAGACAAAAACAGACTGTGGCAGTCGATTTTTCGCATCAAAAAACCCCTCCTGACAAATTTTGAGCAATTTTCATTCCAAAAACGTATTTTTTGTCGAAAATTTTGAAGCAAGGGGTAGGTATGGAAATATTTAATGTAAACTGCATTGTGCTAACTTCTCTCCTGGGCGTAATTATGGACTCAAAATACACTGGATTATGTAAAATTGTCCGCTGAATCGATTGCCGAAGACTAGAACGTTCTATCTATCATATTAGTCGAGTTATGAGCACTTTTAGTTTTGAAAACGGGATTTTCGAAAATTTCATGACTTCATTTGAAGGAGAAAAAATGACTTTAGACAAAAACAGACTGTGGCAGTCGATTTTTCGCATCAAAAAACCCCTCCTGACAAATTTTGAGCAATTTTTATTCCAAAAACGTATTTTTTGTCGAAAATTTTGAAGCAAGGGGTAGGTATGGAAATATTTAATGTAAACTGCATTGTGCTAACTTCTCTCCTAGGCGGAATTATGGACTCAAAATACACTGGATTATGTAAAATTGTCCGCTGAATCGATTGCCGAAGACTAGAACGTTCTATCTATCATATTAGTCGAGTTATGAGCACTTTTAATTTTGAAAACGGGATTTTCGAAAATTTCATGACTTCATTTGAAGGAGAAAAAATGACTTTAGACAAAAACAGACTGTGGCAGTCGATTTTTCGCATCAAAAAACCCCTCCTGACAAATTTTGAGCAATTTTTATTCCAAAAACGTATTTTTTGTCGAAAATTTTGAAGCAAGGGGTAGGTATGGAAATATTTAATGTAAACTGCATTGTGCTAACTTCTCTCCTGGGCGGAATTATGGACTCAAAATACACTGGGTTATGTAAAATTGTCCGCTGAATCGATTGCCGAAGACTGGAACGTTCTATCTATCATATTAGTCGAGTTATGAGCACTTTTAGTTTTGAAAACGGGATTTTCGAAAATTTCATGACTTCATTTGAAGGAGAAAAAATGACTTTAGACAAAAACAGACTGTGGCAGTCGATTTTTCGCATCAAAAAACCCCTCCTGACAAATTTTGAGCAATTTTTATTCCAAAAACGTATTTTTTGTCGAAAATTTTGAAGCAAGGGGTAGGTATGGAAATATTTAATGTAAACTGCATTGTGCTAACTTCTCTCCTGGGCGGAATTATGGACTCAAAATACACTGGGTTATGTAAAATTGTCCGCTGAATCGATTGCCGAAGACTAGAACGTTCTATCTATCATATTAGTCGAGTTATGAGCACTTTTAGTTTTGAAAACGGGATTTTCGAAAATTTCATGACTTCATTTGAAGGAGAAAAAATGACTTTAGACAAAAACAGACTGTGGCAGTCGATTTTTCGCAACAAAAAACCCCTCCTGACAAATTTTGAGCAATTTTCATTCCAAAAACGTATTTTTTGTCGAAAATTTTGAAGCAAGGGGTAGGTATGGAAATATTTAATGTAAACTGCATTGTGCTAACTTCTCTCCTGGGCGTAATTATGGACTCAAAATACACTGGATTATGTAAAATTGTCCGCTGAATCGATTGCCGAAGACTAGAACGTTCTATCTATCATATTAGTCGAGTTATGAGCACTTTTAGTTTTGAAAACGGGATTTTCGAAAATTTCATGACTTCATTTGAAGGAGAAAAAATGACTTTAGACAAAAACAGACTGTGGCAGTCGATTTTTCGCATCAAAAAACCCCTCCTGACAAATTTTGAGCAATTTTCATTCCAAAAACGTATTTTTTGTCGAAAATTTTGAAGCAAGGGGTAGGTATGGAAATATTTAATGTAAACTGCATTGTGCTAACTTCTCTCCTGGGCGGAATTATGGACTCAAAATACACTGGATTATGTAAAATTGTCCGCTGAATCGATTGCCGAAGACTAGAACGTTCTATCTATCATATTAGTCGAGTTATGAGCACTTTTAGTTTTGAAAACGGGATTTTCGAAAATTTCATGACTTTATTTGAAGGAGAAAAAATGACTTTAGACAAAAACAGACTGTGGCAGTCGATTTTTCGCATCAAAAAACCCCTCCTGACAAATTTTGAGCAATTTTTATTCCAAAAACGTATTTTTTGTCGAAAATTTTGAAGCAAGGGGTAGGTATGGAAATATTTTATGTAAACTGCATTGTGCTAACTTCTCTCCTGGGCGGAATTATGGACTCAAAATACACTGGGTTATGTAAAATTGTCCGCTGAATCGATTGCCGAAGACTAGAACGTTCTATCTATCATATTAGTCGAGTTATGAGCACTTTTAGTTTTGAAAACGGGATTTTCGAAAATTTCATGACTTCATTTGAAGGAGAAAAAATGACTTTAGACAAAAACAGACTGTGGCAGTCGATTTTTCGCATCAAAAAACCCCTCCTGACAAATTTTGAGCAATTTTTATTCCAAAAACGTATTTTTTGTCGAAAATTTTGAAGCAAGGGGTAGGTATGGAAATATTTAATGTAAACTGCATTGTGCTAACTTCTCTCCTGGGCGGAATTATGGACTCAAAATACACTGGATTATGTAAAATTGTCCGCTGAATCGATTGCCGAAGACTAGAACGTTCTATCTATCATATTAGTCGAGTTATGAGCACTTTTAGTTTTGAAAACGGGATTTTCGAAAATTTCATGACTTCATTTGAAGGAGAAAAAATGACTTTAGACAAAAACAGACTGTGGCAGTCGATTTTTCGCATCAAAAAACCCCTCCTGACAAATTTTGAGCAATTTTTATTCCAAAAACGTATTTTTTGTCGAAAATTTTGAAGCAAGGGGTAGGTATGGAAATATTTAATGTAAACTGCATTGTGCTAACTTCTCTCCTGGGCGGAATTATGGACTCAAAATACACTGGATTATGTAAAATTGTCCGCTGAATCGATTGCCGAAGACTAGAACGTTCTATCTATCATATTAGTCGAGTTATGAGCACTTTTAGTTTTGAAAACGGGATTTTCGAAAATTTCATGACTTCATTTGAAGGAGAAAAAATGACTTTAGACAAAAACAGACTGTGGCAGTCGATTTTTCGCATCAAAAAACCCCTCCTGACAAATTTTGAGCAATTTTTATTCCAAAAACGTATTTTTTGTCGAAAATTTTGAAGCAAGGGGTAGGTATGGAAATATTTAATGTAAACTGCATTGTGCTAACTTCTCTCCTGGGCGGAATTATGGACTCAAAATACACTGGATTATGTAAAATTGTCCGCTGAATCGATTGCCGAAGACTAGAACGTTCTATCTATCATATTAGTCGAGTTATGAGCACTTTTAGTTTTGAAAACGGGATTTTCGAAAATTTCATGACTTCATTTGAAGGAGAAAAAATGACTTTAGACAAAAACAGACTGTGGCAGTCGATTTTTCGCATCAAAAAACCCCTCCTGACAAATTTTGAGCAATTTTTATTCCAAAAACGTATTTTTTGTCGAAAATTTTGAAGCAAGGGGTAGGTATGGAAATATTTTATGTAAACTGCATTGTGCTAACTTCTCTCCTGGGCGGAATTATGGACTCAAAATACACTGGGTTATGTAAAATTGTCCGCTGAATCGATTGCCGAAGACTAGAACGTTCTATCTATCATATTAGTCGAGTTATGAGCAGTTTTAGTTTTGAAAACGGGATTTTCGAAAATTTCATGACTTCATTTGAAGGAGAAAAAATGACTTTAGACAAAAACAGACTGTGGCAGTCGATTTTTCGCATCAAAAAACCCCTCCTGACAAATTTTGAGCAATTTTTATTCCAAAAACGTATTTTTTGTCGAAAATTTTGAAGCAAGGGGTAGGTATGGAAATATTTAATGTAAACTGCATTGTGCTAACTTCTCTCCTGGGCGGAATTATGGACTCAAAATACACTGGATTATGTAAAATTGTCCGCTGAATCGATTGCCGAAGACTAGAACGTTCTATCTATCATATTAGTCGAGTTATGAGCACTTTTAGTTTTGAAAACGGGATTTTCGAAAATTTCATGACTTCATTTGAAGGAGAAAAAATGACTTTAGACAAAAACAGACTGTGGCAGTCGATTTTTCGCATCAAAAAACCCCTCCTGACAAATTTTGAGCAATTTTTATTCCAAAAACGTATTTTTTGTCGAAAATTTTGAAGCAAGGGGTAGGTATGGAAATATTTAATGTAAACTGCATTGTGCTAACTTCTCTCCTGGGCGGAATTATGGACTCAAAATACACTGGATTATGTAAAATTGTCCGCTGAATCGATTGTCGAAGACTAGAACGTTCTATCTATCATATTAGTCGAGTTATGAGCACTTTTAGTTTTGAAAACGGGATTTTCGAAAATTTCATGACTTCATTTGAAGGAGAAAAAATGACTTTAGACAAAAACAGACTGTGGCAGTCGATTTTTCGCATCAAAAAACCCCTCCTGACAAATTTTGAGCAATTTTCATTCCAAAAACGTATTTTTTGTCGAAAATTTTGAAGCAAGGGGTAGGTATGGAAATATTTAATGGAAACTGCATTGTGCTAACTTCTCTCCTGGGCGGAATTATGAACTCAAAATACACTGGATTATGTAAAATTGTCCGCTGAATCGATTGCCGAAGACTAGAACGTTCTATCTATCATATTAGTCGAGTTATGAGCACTTTTAGTTTTGAAAACGGGATTTTCGAAAATTTCATGACTTCATTTGAAGGAGAAAAAATGACTTTAGACAAAAACAGACTGTGGCAGTCGATTTTTCGCATCAAAAAACCCCTCCTGACAAATTTTGAGCAATTTTTATTCCAAAAACGTATTTTTTGTCGAAAATTTTGAAGCAAGGGGTAGGTATGGAAATATTTAATGTAAACTGCATTGTGCTAACTTCTCTCCTGGGCGGAATTATGGACTCAAAATACACTGGATTATGTAAAATTGTCCGCTGAATCGATTGCCGAAGACTAGAACGTTCTATCTATCATATTAGTCGAGTTATGAGCACTTTTAGTTTTGAAAACGGGATTTTCGAAAATTTCATGACTTCATTTGAAGGAGAAAAAATGACTTTAGACAAAAACAGACTGTGGCAGTCGATTTTTCGCATCAAAAAACCCCTCCTGACAAATTTTGAGCAATTTTTATTCCAAAAACGTATTTTTTGTCGAAAATTTTGAAGCAAGGGGTAGGTATGGAAATATTTTATGTAAACTGCATTGTGCTAACTTCTCTCCTGGGCGGAATTATGGACTCAAAATACACTGGGTTATGTAAAATTGTCCGCTGAATCGATTGCCGAAGACTAGAATGTTCTATCTATCATATTAGTCGAGTTATGAGCTTTTTTAGTTTTGAAAACGGGATTTTCGAAAATTTCATGACTTCATTTGAAGGAGAAAAAATGACTTTAGACAAAAACAGACTGTGGCAGTCGATTTTTCGCATCAAAAAACCCCTCCTGACAAATTTTGAGCAATTTTCATTCCAAAAACGTATTTTTTGTCGAAAATTTTGAAGCAAGGGGTAGGTATGGAAATATTTAATGTAAACTGCATTGTGCTAACTTCTCTCCTGGGCGGAATTATGGACTCAAAATACACTGGATTATGTAAAATTGTCCGCTGAATCGATTGCCGAAGACTAGAACGTTCTATCTATCATATTAGTCGAGTTATGAGCACTTTTAGTTTTGAAAACGGGATTTTCGAAAATTTCATGACTTCATTTGAAGGAGAAAAAATGACTTTAGACAAAAACAGCCTGTGGCAGTCGATTTTTCGCATCAAAAAACCCCTCCTGACAAATTTTGAGCAATTTTTATTCCAAAAACGTATTTTTTGTCGAAAATTTTGAAGCAAGGGGTAGGTATGGAAATATTTTATGTAAACTGCATTGTGCTAACTTCTCTCCTAGGCGGAATTATGGACTCAAAATACACTGGATTATGTAAAATTGTCCGCTGAATCGATTGCCGAAGACTAGAACGTTCTATCTATCATATTAGTCGAGTTATGAGCACTTTTAGTTTTGAAAACGGGATTTTCGAAAATTTCATGACTTCATTTGAAGGAGAAAAAATGACTTTAGACAAAAACAGACTGTGGCAGTCGATTTTTCGCATCAAAAAACCCCTCCTGACAAATTTTGAGCAATTTTTATTCCAAAAACGTATTTTTTGTCGAAAATTTTGAAGCAAGGGGTAGGTATGGAAATATTTTATGTAAACTGCATTGTGCTAACTTCTCTCCTGGGCGGAATTATGGACTCAAAATACACTGGGTTATGTAAAATTGTCCGCTGAATCGATTGCCGAAGACTAGAACGTTCTATCTATCATATTAGTCGAGTTATGAGCACTTTTAGTTTTGAAAACGGGATTTTCGAAAATTTCATGACTTCATTTGAAGGAGAAAAAATGACTTTAGACAAAAACAGACTGTGGCAGTCGATTTTTCGCATCAAAAAACCCCTCCTGACAAATTTTGAGCAATTTTTATTCCAAAAACGTATTTTTTGTCGAAAATTTTGAAGCAAGGGGTAGGTATGGAAATATTTAATGTAAACTGCATTGTGCTAACTTCTCTCCTGGGCGGAATTATGGACTCAAAATACACTGGATTATGTAAAATTGTCCGCTGAATCGATTGCCGAAGACTAGAACGTTCTATCTATCATATTAGTCGAGTTATGAGCACTTTTAGTTTTGAAAACGGGATTTTCGAAAATTTCATGACTTCATTTGAAGGAGAAAAAATGACTTTAGACAAAAACAGACTGTGGCAGTCGATTTTTCGCATCAAAAAACCCCTCCTGACAAATTTTGAGCAATTTTTATTCCAAAAACGTATTTTTTGTCGAAAATTTTGAAGCAAGGGGTAGGTATGGAAATATTTTATGTAAACTGCATTGTGCTAACTTCTCTCCTAGGCGGAATTATGGACTCAAAATACACTGGATTATGTAAAATTGTCCGCTGAATCGATTGCCGAAGACTAGAACGTTCTATCTATCATATTAGTCGAGTTATGAGCACTTTTAGTTTTGAAAACGGGATTTTCGAAAATTTCATGACTTCATTTGAAGGAGAAAAAATGACTTTAGACAAAAACAGACTGTGGCAGTCGATTTTTCGCATCAAAAAACCCCTCCTGACAAATTTTGAGCAATTTTTATGCCAAAAACGTATTTTTTGTCGAAAATTTTGAAGCAAGGGGTAGGTATGGAAATATTTAATGTAAACTGCATTGTGCTAACTTCTCTCCTGGGCGGAATTATGGACTCAAAATACACTGGATTATGTAAAATTGTCCGCTGAATCGATTGCCGAAGACTAGAACGTTCTATCTATCATATTAGTCGAGTTATGAGCACTTTTAGTTTTGAAAACGGGATTTTCGAAAATTTCATGACTTCATTTGAAGGAGAAAAAATGACTTTAGACAAAAACAGACTGTGGCAGTCGATTTTTCGCATCAAAAAACCCCTCCTGACAAATTTTGAGCAATTTTTATTCCAAAAACGTATTTTTTGTCGAAAATTTTGAAGCAAGGGGTAGGTATGGAAATATTTAATGTAAACTGCATTGTGCTAACTTCTCTCCTGGGCGGAATTATGGACTCAAAATACACTGGGCTATGTAAAATTGTCCGCTGAATCGATTGCCGAAGACTAGAACGTTCTATCTATCATATTAGTCGAGTTATGAGCACTTTTAGTTTTGAAAACGGGATTTTCGAAAATTTCATGACTTCATTTGAAGGAGAAAAAATGACTTTAGACAAAAACAGACTGTGGCAGTCGATTTTTCGCATCAAAAAACCCCTCCTGACAAATTTTGAGCAATTTTTATTCCAAAAACGTATTTTTTGTCGAAAATTTTGAAGCAAGGGGTAGGTATGGAAATATTTAATGTAATCTGCATTGTGCTAACTTCTCTCCTGGGCGAAATTATGAACTCAAAATACACTGGATTATGTAAAATTGTCCGCTGAATCGATTGCCGAAGACTAGAACGTTCTATCTATTATATTAGTCAAGTTATGAGCACTTTTAGTTTTGAAAACGGGATTTTTGAAAATTTCATGACTTCATTTGAAGGAGAAAAAATGACTTTAGAGAAAAACAGACTGTGGCAGTCGATTTTTCGCATCAAAAAACCCCTCCTGACAAATTTTGAGCAATTTTTATTCCAAAAACGTATTTTTTGTCGAAAATTTTGAAGCAAGGGGTAGGTATGGAAATATTTAATGTAAACTGCATTGTGCTAACTTCTCTCCTGGGCGGAATTATGGACTCAAAATACACTGGATTATGTAAAATTGTCCGCTGAATCGATTGCCGAAGACTAGAACGTTCTATCTATCATATTAGTCGAGTTATGAGCACTTTTAGTTTTGAAAACGGGATTTTCGAAAATTTCATGACTTCATTTGAAGGAGAAAAAATGACTTTAGACAAAAACAGACTGTGGCAGTCGATTTTTCGCATCAAAAAACCCCTCCTGACAAATTTTGAGCAATTTTTATTCCAAAAACGTATTTTTTGTCGAAAATTTTGAAGCAAGGGGTAGGTATGGAAATATTTAATGTAAACTGCATTGTGCTAACTTCTCTCCTGGGCGGAATTATGGACTCAAAATACACTGGGCTATGTAAAATTGTCCGCTGAATCGATTGCCGAAGACTAGAACGTTCTATCTATCATATTAGTCGAGTTATGAGCACTTTTAGTTTTGAAAACGGGATTTTCGAAAATTTCATGACTTCATTTGAAGGAGAAAAAATGACTTTAGACAAAAACAGACTGTGGCAGTCGATTTTTTGCATCAAAAAACCCCTCCTGACAAATTTTGAGCAATTTTTATTCCAAAAACGTATTTTTTGTCGAAAATTTTGAAGCAAGGGGTAGGTATGGAAATATTTAATGTAAACTGCATTGTGCTAACTTCTCTCCTGGGCGGAATTATGGACTCAAAATACACTGGATTATGTAAAATTGTCCGCTGAATCGATTGCCGAAGACTAGAACGTTCTATCTATCATATTAGTCGAGTTATGAGCACTTTTAGTTTTGAAAACGGGATTTTTGAAAATTTCATGACTTCATTTGAAGGAGAAAAAATGACTTTAGACAAAAACAGACTGTGGCAGTCGATTTTTCGCATCAAAAAACCCCTCCTGACAAATTTTGAGCAATTTTTATTCCAAAAACGTATTTTTTGTCGAAAATTTTGAAGCAAGGGGTAGGTATGGAAATATTTTATGTAAACTGCATTGTGCTAACTTCTCTCCTGGGCGGAATTATGGACTCAAAATACACTGGGTTATGTAAAATTGTCCGCTGAATCGATTGTCGAAGACTAGAACGTTCTATCTATCATATTAGTCGAGTTATGAGCACTTTTAGTTTTGAAAACGGGATTTTCGAAAATTTCATGACTTCATTTGAAGGAGAAAAAATGACTTTAGACAAAAACAGACTGTGGCAGTCGATTTTTCGCATCAAAAAACCCCTCCTGACAAATTTTGAGCAATTTTCATTCCAAAAACGTATTTTTTGTCGAAAATTTTGAAGCAAGGGGTAGGTATGGAAATATTTAATGGAAACTGCATTGTGCTAACTTCTCTCCTGGGCGGAATTATGAACTCAAAATACACTGGATTATGTAAAATTGTCCGCTGAATCGATTGCCGAAGACTAGAACGTTCTATCTATCATATTAGTCGAGTTATGAGCACTTTTAGTTTTGAAAACGGGATTTTCGAAAATTTCATGACTTCATTTGAAGGAGAAAAAATGACTTTAGACAAAAACAGACTGTGGCAGTCGATTTTTCGCATCAAAAAACCCCTCCTGACAAATTTTGAGCAATTTTCATTCCAAAAACGTATTTTTTGTCGAAAATTTTGAAGCAAGGGGTAGGTATGGAAATATTTAATGTAAACTGCATTGTGCTAACTTCTCTCCTGGGCGGAATTATGGACTCAAAATACACTGGATTATGTAAAATTGTCCGCTGAATCGATTGCCGAAGACTAGAACGTTCTATCTATCATACTAGTCGAGTTATGAGCACTTTTAGTTTTGAAAACGGGATTTTCGAAAATTTCATGACTTCATTTGAAGGAGAAAAAATGACTTTAGACAAAAACAGCCTGTGGCAGTCGATTTTTCGCATCAAAAAACCCCTCCTGACAAATTTTGAGCAATTTTTATTCCAAAAACGTATTTTTTGTCGAAAATTTTGAAGCAAGGGGTAGGTATGGAAATATTTTATGTAAACTGCATTGTGCTAACTTCTCTCCTAGGCGGAATTATGGACTCAAAATACACTGGATTATGTAAAATTGTCCGCTGAATCGATTGCCGAAGACTAGAACGTTCTATCTATCATATTAGTCGAGTTATGAGCACTTTTAGTTTTGAAAACGGGATTTTCGAAAATTTCATGACTTCATTTGAAGGAGAAAGAATGACTTTAGACAAAAACAGACTGTGGCAGTCGATTTTTCGCATCAAAAAACCCCTCCTGACAAATTTTGAGCAATTTTTATTCCAAAAACGTATTTTTTGTCGAAAATTTTGAAGCAAGGGGTAGGTATGGAAATATTTTATGTAAACTGCATTGTGCTAACTTCTCTCCTGGGCGGAATTATGGACTCAAAATACACTGGGTTATGTAAAATTGTCCGCTGAATCGATTGCCGAAGACTAGAACGTTCTATCTATCATATTAGTCGAGTTATGAGCACTTTTAGTTTTGAAAACGGGATTTTCGAAAATTTCATGACTTCATTTGAAGGAGAAAAAATGACTTTAGACAAAAACAGACTGTGGCAGTCGATTTTTCGCATCAAAAAACCCCTCCTGACAAATTTTGAGCAATTTTTATTCCAAAAACGTATTTTTTGTCGAAAATTTTGAAGCAAGGGGTAGGTATGGAAATATTTAATGTAAACTGCATTGTGCTAACTTCTCTCCTGGGCGGAATTATGGACTCAAAATACACTGGATTATGTAAAATTGTCCGCTGAATCGATTGCCGAAGACTAGAACGTTCTATCTATCATATTAGTCGAGTTATGAGCACTTTTAGTTTTGAAAACGGGATTTTCGAAAATTTCATGACTTCATTTGAAGGAGAAAAAATGACTTTAGACAAAAACAGACTGTGGCAGTCGATTTTTCGCATCAAAAAACCCCTCCTGACAAATTTTGAGCAATTTTTATTCCAAAAACGTATTTTTTGTCGAAAATTTTGAAGCAAGGGGTAGGTATGGAAATATTTTATGTAAACTGCATTGTGCTAACTTCTCTCCTAGGCGGAATTATGGACTCAAAATACACTGGATTATGTAAAATTGTCCGCTGAATCGATTGCCGAAGACTAGAACGTTCTATCTATCATATTAGTCGAGTTATGAGCACTTTTAGTTTTGAAAACGGGATTTTCGAAAATTTCATGACTTCATTTGAAGGAGAAAAAATGACTTTAGACAAAAACAGACTGTGGCAGTCGATTTTTCGCATCAAAAAACCCCTCCTGACAAATTTTGAGCAATTTTTATGCCAAAAACGTATTTTTTGTCGAAAATTTTGAAGCAAGGGGTAGGTATGGAAATATTTAATGTAAACTGCATTGTGCTAACTTCTCTCCTGGGCGGAATTATGGACTCAAAATACACTGGATTATGTAAAATTGTCCGCTGAATCGATTGCCGAAGACTAGAACGTTCTATCTATCATATTAGTCGAGTTATGAGCACTTTTAGTTTTGAAAACGGGATTTTCGAAAATTTCATGACTTCATTTGAAGGAGAAAAAATGACTTTAGACAAAAACAGACTGTGGCAGTCGATTTTTCGCATCAAAAAACCCCTCCTGACAAATTTTGAGCAATTTTTATTCCAAAAACGTATTTTTTGTCGAAAATTTTGAAGCAAGGGGTAGGTATGGAAATATTTAATGTAAACTGCATTGTGCTAACTTCTCTCCTGGGCGGAATTATGGACTCAAAATACACTGGGCTATGTAAAATTGTCCGCTGAATCGATTGCCGAAGACTAGAACGTTCTATCTATCATATTAGTCGAGTTATGAGCACTTTTAGTTTTGAAAACGGGATTTTCGAAAATTTCATGACTTCATTTGAAGGAGAAAAAATGACTTTAGACAAAAACAGACTGTGGCAGTCGATTTTTCGCATCAAAAAACCCCTCCTGACAAATTTTGAGCAATTTTTATTCCAAAAACGTATTTTTTGTCGAAAATTTTGAAGCAAGGGGTAGGTATGGAAATATTTTATGTAAACTGCATTGTGCTAACTTCTCTCCTAGGCGGAATTATGGACTCAAAATACACTGGATTATGTAAAATTGTCCGCTGAATCGATTGCCGAAGACTAGAACGTTCTATCTATCATATTAGTCGAGTTATGAGCAGTTTTAGTTTTGAAAACGGGATTTTCGAAAATTTCATGACTTCATTTGAAGGAGAAAAAATGACTTTAGACAAAAACAGACTGTGGCAGTCGATTTTTCGCATCAAAAAACCCCTCCTGACAAATTTTGAGCAATTTTTATTCCAAAAACGTATTTTTTGTCGAAAATTTTGAAGCAAGGGGTAGGTATGGAAATATTTAATGTAAACTGCATTGTGCTAACTTCTCTCCTGGGCGGAATTATGGACTCAAAATACACTGGATTATGTAAAATTGTCCGCTGAATCGATTGCCGAAGACTAGAACGTTCTATCTATCATATTAGTCGAGTTATGAGCACTTTTAGTTTTGAAAACGGGATTTTCGAAAATTTCATGACTTCATTTGAAGGAGAAAAAATGACTTTAGACAAAAACAGACTGTGGCAGTCGATTTTTCGCATCAAAAAACCCCTCCTGACAAATTTTGAACAATTTTTATTCCAAAAACGTATTTTTTGTCGAAAATTTTGAAGCAAGGGGTAGGTATGGAAATATTTAATGTAAACTGCATTGTGCTAACTTCTCTCCTGGGCGGAATTATGGACTCAAAATACACTGGGCTATGTAAAATTGTCCGCTGAATCGATTGCCGAAGACTAGAACGTTCTATCTATCATATTAGTCGAGTTATGAGCACTTTTAGTTTTGAAAACGGGATTTTCGAAAATTTCATGACTTCATTTGAAGGAGAAAAAATGACTTTAGACAAAAACAGACTGTGGCAGTCGATTTTTCGCATCAAAAAACCCCTCCTGACAAATTTTGAGCAATTTTTATTCCAAAAACGTATTTTTTGTCGAAAATTTTGAAGCAAGGGGTAGGTATGGAAATATTTTATGTAAACTGCATTGTGCTAACTTCTCTCCTGGGCGGAATTATGGACTCAAAATACACTGGGTTATGTAAAATTGTCCGCTGAATCGATTGCCGAAGACTAGAATGTTCTATCCATCATATTAGTCGAGTTATGAGCTTTTTTAGTTTTGAAAACGGGATTTTCGAAAATTTCATGACTTCATTTGAAGGAGAAAAAATGACTTTAGACAAAAACAGACTGTGGCAGTCGATTTTTCGCATCAAAAAACCCCTCCTGACAAATTTTGAGCAATTTTCATTCCAAAAACGTATTTTTTGTCGAAAATTTTGAAGCAAGGGGTAGGTATGGAAATATTTAATGTAAACTGCATTGTGCTAACTTCTCTCCTGGGCGGAATTATGGACTCAAAATACACTGGATTATGTAAAATTGTCCGCTGAATCGATTGCCGAAGACTAGAACGTTCTATCTATCATATTAGTCGAGTTATGAGCACTTTTAGTTTTGAAAACGGGATTTTCGAAAATTTCATGACTTCATTTGAAGGAGAAAAAATGACTTTAGACAAAAACAGCCTGTGGCAGTCGATTTTTCGCATCAAAAAACCCCTCCTGACAAATTTTGAGCAATTTTTATTCCAAAAACGTATTTTTTGTCGAAAATTTTGAAGCAAGGGGTAGGTATGGAAATATTTTATGTAAACTGCATTGTGCTAACTTCTCTCCTAGGCGGAATTATGGACTCAAAATACACTGGGCTATGTAAAATTGTCCGCTGAATCGATTGCCGAAGACTAGAACGTTCTATCTATCATATTAGTCGAGTTATGAGCACTTTTAGTTTTGAAAACGGGATTTTCGAAAATTTCATGACTTCATTTGAAGGAGAAAAAATGACTTTAGACAAAAACAGACTGTGGCAGTCGATTTTTCGCATCAAAAAACCCCTCCTGACAAATTTTGAGCAATTTTTATTCCAAAAACGTATTTTTTGTCGAAAATTTTGAAGCAAGGGGTAGGTATGGAAATATTTTATGTAAACTGCATTGTGCTAACTTCTCTCCTGGGCGGAATTATGGACTCAAAATACACTGGGTTATGTAAAATTGTCCGCTGAATCGATTGCCGAAGACTAGAATGTTCTATCCATCATATTAGTCGAGTTATGAGCTTTTTTAGTTTTGAAAACGGGATTTTCGAAAATTTCATGACTTCATTTGAAGGAGAAAAAATGACTTTAGACAAAAACAGACTGTGGCAGTCGATTTTTCGCATCAAAAAACCCCTCCTGACAAATTTTGAGCAATTTTCATTCCAAAAACGTATTTTTTGTCGAAAATTTTGAAGCAAGGGGTAGGTATGGAAATATTTAATGTAAACTGCATTGTGCTAACTTCTCTCCTGGGCGGAATTATGGACTCAAAATACACTGGGCTATGTAAAATTGTCCGCTGAATCGATTGCCGAAGACTAGAACGTTCTATCTATCATATTAGTCGAGTTATGAGCACTTTTAGTTTTGAAAACGGGATTTTCGAAAATTTCATGACTTCATTTGAAGGAGAAAAAATGACTTTAGACAAAAACAGACTGTGGCAGTCGATTTTTCGCATCAAAAAACCCCTCCTGACAAATTTTGAGCAATTTTTATTCCAAAAACGTATTTTTTGTCGAAAATTTTGAAGCAAGGGGTAGGTATGGAAATATTTTATGTAAACTGCATTGTGCTAACTTCTCTCCTAGGCGGAATTATGGACTCAAAATACACTGGATTATGTAAAATTGTCCGCTGAATCGATTGCCGAAGACTAGAACGTTCTATCTATCATATTAGTCGAGTTATGAGCAGTTTTAGTTTTGAAAACGGGATTTTCGAAAATTTCATGACTTCATTTGAAGGAGAAAAAATGACTTTAGACAAAAACAGACTGTGGCAGTCGATTTTTCGCATCAAAAAACCCCTCCTGACAAATTTTGAGCAATTTTTATTCCAAAAACGTATTTTTTGTCGAAAATTTTGAAGCAAGGGGTAGGTATGGAAATATTTAATGTAAACTGCATTGTGCTAACTTCTCTCCTGGGCGGAATTATGGACTCAAAATACACTGGATTATGTAAAATTGTCCGCTGAATCGATTGCCGAAGACTAGAACGTTCTATCTATCATATTAGTCGAGTTATGAGCACTTTTAGTTTTGAAAACGGGATTTTCGAAAATTTCATGACTTCATTTGAAGGAGAAAAAATGACTTTAGACAAAAACAGACTGTGGCAGTCGATTTTTCGCATCAAAAAACCCCTCCTGACAAATTTTGAGCAATTTTTATTCCAAAAACGTATTTTTTGTCGAAAATTTTGAAGCAAGGGGTAGGTATGGAAATATTTAATGTAAACTGCATTGTGCTAACTTCTCTCCTGGGCGGAATTATGGACTCAAAATACACTGGGCTATGTAAAATTGTCCGCTGAATCGATTGCCGAAGACTAGAACGTTCTATCTATCATATTAGTCGAGTTATGAGCCCTTTTAGTTTTGAAAACGGGATTTTCGAAAATTTCATGACTTCATTTGAAGGAGAAAAAATGACTTTAGACAAAAACAGACTGTGGCAGTCGATTTTTCGCATCAAAAAACCCCTCCTGACAAATTTTGAGCAATTTTTATTCCAAAAACGTATTTTTTGTCGAAAATTTTGAAGCAAGGGGTAGGTATGGAAATATTTTATGTAAACTGCATTGTGCTAACTTCTCTCCTGGGCGGAATTATGGACTCAAAATACACTGGGTTATGTAAAATTGTCCGCTGAATCGATTGCCGAAGACTAGAATGTTCTATCCATCATATTAGTCGAGTTATGAGCTTTTTTAGTTTTGAAAACGGGATTTTCGAAAATTTCATGACTTCATTTGAAGGAGAAAAAATGACTTTAGACAAAAACAGACTGTGGCAGTCGATTTTTCGCATCAAAAAACCCCTCCTGACAAATTTTGAGCAATTTTCATTCCAAAAACGTATTTTTTGTCGAAAATTTTGAAGCAAGGGGTAGGTATGGAAATATTTAATGTAAACTGCATTGTGCTAACTTCTCTCCTGGGCGGAATTATGGACTCAAAATACACTGGATTATGTAAAATTGTCCGCTGAATCGATTGCCGAAGACTAGAACGTTCTATCTATCATATTAGTCGAGTTATGAGCACTTTTAGTTTTGAAAACGGGATTTTCGAAAATTTCATGACTTCATTTGAAGGAGAAAAAATGACTTTAGACAAAAACAGCCTGTGGCAGTCGATTTTTCGCATCAAAAAACCCCTCCTGACAAATTTTGAGCAATTTTTATTCCAAAAACGTATTTTTTGTCGAAAATTTTGAAGCAAGGGGTAGGTATGGAAATATTTTATGTAAACTGCATTGTGCTAACTTCTCTCCTAGGCGGAATTATGGACTCAAAATACACTGGATTATGTAAAATTGTCCGCTGAATCGATTGCCGAAGACTAGAACGTTCTATCTATCATATTAGTCGAGTTATGAGCACTTTTAGTTTTGAAAACGGGATTTTCGAAAATTTCATGACTTCATTTGAAGGAGAAAAAATGACTTTAGACAAAAACAGACTGTGGCAGTCGATTTTTCGCATCAAAAAACCCCTCCTGACAAATTTTGAGCAATTTTTATTCCAAAAACGTATTTTTTGTCGAAAATTTTGAAGCAAGGGGTAGGTATGGAAATATTTTATGTAAACTGCATTGTGCTAACTTCTCTCCTGGGCGGAATTATGGACTCAAAATACACTGGGTTATGTAAAATTGTCCGCTGAATCGATTGCCGAAGACTAGAACGTTCTATCTATCATATTAGTCGAGTTATGAGCACTTTTAGTTTTGAAAACGGGATTTTCGAAAATTTCATGACTTCATTTGAAGGAGAAAAAATGACTTTAGACAAAAACAGACTGTGGCAGTCGATTTTTCGCATCAAAAAACCCCTCCTGACAAATTTTGAGCAATTTTTATTCCAAAAACGTATTTTTTGTCGAAAATTTTGAAGCAAGGGGTAGGTATGGAAATATTTAATGTAAACTGCATTGTGCTAACTTCTCTCCTGGGCGGAATTATGGACTCAAAATACACTGGATTATGTAAAATTGTCCGCTGAATCGATTGCCGAAGACTAGAACGTTCTATCTATCATATTAGTCGAGTTATGAGCACTTTTAGTTTTGAAAACGGGATTTTCGAAAATTTCATGACTTCATTTGAAGGAGAAAAAATGACTTTAGACAAAAACAGCCTGTGGCAGTCGATTTTTCGCATCAAAAAACCCCTCCTGACAAATTTTGAGCAATTTTTATTCCAAAAACGTATTTTTTGTCGAAAATTTTGAAGCAAGGGGTAGGTATGGAAATATTTTATGTAAACTGCATTGTGCTAACTTCTCTCCTAGGCGGAATTATGGACTCAAAATACACTGGATTATGTAAAATTGTCCGCTGAATCGATTGCCGAAGACTAGAACGTTCTATCTATCATATTAGTCGAGTTATGAGCACTTTTAGTTTTGAAAACGGGATTTTCGAAAATTTCATGACTTCATTTGAAGGAGAAAAAATGACTTTAGACAAAAACAGACTGTGGCAGTCGATTTTTCGCATCAAAAAACCCCTCCTGACAAATTTTGAGCAATTTTTATTCCAAAAACGTATTTTTTGTCGAAAATTTTGAAGCAAGGGGTAGGTATGGAAATATTTAATGTAAACTGCATTGTGCTAACTTCTCTCCTGGGCGGAATTATGGACTCAAAATACACTGGGTTATGTAAAATTGTCCGCTGAATCGATTGCCGAAGACTAGAACGTTCTATCTATCATATTAGTCGAGTTATGAGCACTTTTAGTTTTGAAAACGGGATTTTCGAAAATTTCATGACTTCATTTGAAGGAGAAAAAATGACTTTAGACAAAAACAGACTGTGGCAGTCGATTTTTCGCATCAAAAAACCCCTCCTGACAAATTTTGAGCAATTTTTATTCCAAAAACGTATTTTTTGTCGAAAATTTTGAAGCAAGGGGTAGGTATGGAAATATTTAATGTAAACTGCATTGTGCTAACTTCTCTCCTGGGCGGAATTATGGACTCAAAATACACTGGATTATGTAAAATTGTCCGCTGAATCGATTGCCGAAGACTAGAACGTTCTATCTATCATATTAGTCGAGTTATGAGCACTTTTAGTTTTGAAAACGGGATTTTCGAAAATTTCATGACTTCATTTGAAGGAGAAAAAATGACTTTAGACAAAAACAGACTGTGGCAGTCGATTTTTCGCATCAAAAAACCCCTCCTGACAAATTTTGAGCAATTTTTATTCCAAAAACGTATTTTTTGTCGAAAATTTTGAAGCAAGGGGTAGGTATGGAAATATTTTATGTAAACTGCATTGTGCTAACTTCTCTCCTGGGCGGAATTATGGACTCAAAATACACTGGGTTATGTAAAATTGTCCGCTGAATCGATTGTCGAAGACTAGAACGTTCTATCTATCATATTAGTCGAGTTATGAGCACTTTTAGTTTTGAAAACGGGATTTTCGAAAATTTCATGACTTCATTTGAAGGAGAAAAAATGACTTTAGACAAAAACAGACTGTGGCAGTCGATTTTTCGCATCAAAAAACCCCTCCTGACAAATTTTGAGCAATTTTTATTCCAAAAACGTATTTTTTGTCGAAAATTTTGAAGCAAGGGGTAGGTATGGAAATATTTAATGTAAACTGCATTGTGCTAACTTCTCTCCTGGGCGGAATTATGGACTCAAAATACACTGGATTATGTAAAATTGTCCGCTGAATCGATTGCCGAAGACTAGAACGTTCTATCTATCATATTAGTCGAGTTATGAGCACTTTTAGTTTTGAAAACGGGATTTTCGAAAATTTCATGACTTCATTTGAAGGAGAAAAAATGACTTTAGACAAAAACAGACTGTGGCAGTCGATTTTTCGCATCAAAAAACCCCTCCTGACAAATTTTGAGCAATTTTTATTCCAAAAACGTATTTTTTGTCGAAAATTTTGAAGCAAGGGGTAGGTATGGAAATATTTAATGTAAACTGCATTGTGCTAACTTCTCTCCTGGGCGGAATTATGGACTCAAAATACACTGGATTATGTAAAATTGTCCGCTGAATCGATTGCCGAAGACTAGAACGTTCTATCTATCATATTAGTCGAGTTATGAGCACTTTTAGTTTTGAAAACGGGATTTTCGAAAATTTCATGACTTCATTTGAAGGAGAAAAAATGACTTTAGACAAAAACAGACTGTGGCAGTCGATTTTTCGCATCAAAAAACCCCTCCTGACAAATTTTGAGCAATTTTTATTCCAAAAACGTATTTTTTGTCGAAAATTTTGAAGCAAGGGGTAGGTATGGAAATATTTAATGTAAACTGCATTGTGCTAACTTCTCTCCTGGGCGGAATTATGGACTCAAAATACACTGGATTATGTAAAATTGTCCGCTGAATCGATTGCCGAAGACTAGAACGTTCTATCTATCATATTAGTCGAGTTATGAGCACTTTTAGTTTTGAAAACGGGATTTTCGAAAATTTCATGACTTCATTTGAAGGAGAAAAAATGACTTTAGACAAAAACAGACTGTGGCAGTCGATTTTTCGCATCAAAAAACCCCTCCTGACAAATTTTGAGCAATTTTTATTCCAAAAACGTATTTTTTGTCGAAAATTTTGAAGCAAGGGGTAGGTATGGAAATATTTTATGTAAACTGCATTGTGCTAACTTCTCTCCTGGGCGGAATTATGGACTCAAAATACACTGGGTTATGTAAAATTGTCCGCTGAATCGATTGTCGAAGACTAGAACGTTCTATCTATCATATTAGTCGAGTTATGAGCACTTTTAGTTTTGAAAACGGGATTTTCGAAAATTTCATGACTTCATTTGAAGGAGAAAAAATGACTTTAGACAAAAACAGACTGTGGCAGTCGATTTTTCGCATCAAAAAACCCCTCCTGACAAATTTTGAGCAATTTTCATTCCAAAAACGTATTTTTTGTCGAAAATTTTGAAGCAAGGGGTAGGTATGGAAATATTTTATGTAAACTGCATTGTGCTAACTTCTCTCCTGGGCGGAATTATGGACTCAAAATACACTGGGTTATGTAAAATTGTCCGCTGAATCGATTGCCGAAGACTAGAACGTTCTATCTATCATATTAGTCGAGTTATGAGCACTTTTAGTTTTGAAAACGGGATTTTCGAAAATTTCATGACTTCATTTGAAGGAGAAAAAATGACTTTAGACAAAAACAGACTGTGGCAGTCGATTTTTCGCATCAAAAAACCCCTCCTGACAAATTTTGAGCAATTTTTATTCCAAAAACGTATTTTTTGTCGAAAATTTTGAAGCAAGGGGTAGGTATGGAAATATTTTATGTAAACTGCATTGTGCTAACTTCTCTCCTGGGCGGAATTATGGACTCAAAATACACTGGGTTATGTAAAATTGTCCGCTGAATCGATTGCCGAAGACTAGAACGTTCTATCTATCATATTAGTCGAGTTATGAGCACTTTTAGTTTTGAAAACGGGATTTTCGAAAATTTCATGACTTCATTTGAAGGAGAAAAAATGACTTTAGACAAAAACAGACTGTGGCAGTCGATTTTTCGCATCAAAAAACCCCTCCTGACAAATTTTGAGCAATTTTTATTCCAAAAACGTATTTTTTGTCGAAAATTTTGAAGCAAGGGGTAGGTATGGAAATATTTAATGTAAACTGCATTGTGCTAACTTCTCTCCTGGGCGGAATTATGGACTCAAAATACACTGGATTATGTAAAATTGTCCGCTGAATCGATTGCCGAAGACTAGAACGTTCTATCTATCATATTAGTCGAGTTATGAGCACTTTTAGTTTTGAAAACGGGATTTTCGAAAATTTCATGACTTCATTTGAAGGAGAAAAAATGACTTTAGACAAAAACAGACTGTGGCAGTCGATTTTTCGCATCAAAAAACCCCTCCTGACAAATTTTGAGCAATTTTTATTCCAAAAACGTATTTTTTGTCGAAAATTTTGAAGCAAGGGGTAGGTATGGAAATATTTAATGTAAACTGCATTGTGCTAACTTCTCTCCTGGGCGGAATTATGGACTCAAAATACACTGGGTTATGTAAAATTGTCCGCTGAATCGATTGTCGAAGACTAGAACGTTCTATCTATCATATTAGTCGAGTTATGAGCACTTTTAGTTTTGAAAACGGGATTTTCGAAAATTTCATGACTTCATTTGAAGGAGAAAAAATGACTTTAGACAAAAACAGACTGTGGCAGTCGATTTTTCGCATCAAAAAACCCCTCCTGACAAATTTTGAGCAATTTTCATTCCAAAAACGTATTTTTTGTCGAAAATTTTGAAGCAAGGGGTAGGTATGGAAATATTTAATGGAAACTGCATTGTGCTAACTTCTCTCCTGGGCGGAATTATGAACTCAAAATACACTGGATTATGTAAAATTGTCCGCTGAATCGATTGCCGAAGACTAGAACGTTCTATCTATCATATTAGTCGAGTTATGAGCACTTTTAGTTTTGAAAACGGGATTTTCGAAAATTTCATGACTTCATTTGAAGGAGAAAAAATGACTTTAGACAAAAACAGACTGTGGCAGTCGATTTTTCGCATCAAAAAACCCCTCCTGACAAATTTTGAGCAATTTTTATTCCAAAAACGTATTTTTTGTCGAAAATTTTGAAGCAAGGGGTAGGTATGGAAATATTTAATGTAAACTGCATTGTGCTAACTTCTCTCCTGGGCGGAATTATGGACTCAAAATACACTGGTTTATGTAAAATTGTCCGCTGAATCGATTGCCGAAGACTAGAACGTTCTATCTATCATATTAGTCGAGTTATGAGCACTTTTAGTTTTGAAAACGGGATTTTCGAAAATTTCATGACTTCATTTGAAGGAGAAAAAATGACTTTAGACAAAAACAGACTGTGGCAGTCGATTTTTCGCATCAAAAAACCCCTCCTGACAAATTTTGAGCAATTTTTATTCCAAAAACGTATTTTTTGTCGAAAATTTTGAAGCAAGGGGTAGGTATGGAAATATTTTATGTAAACTGCATTGTGCTAACTTCTCTCCTGGGCGGAATTATGGACTCAAAATACACTGGGTTATGTAAAATTGTCCGCTGAATCGATTGCCGAAGACTAGAATGTTCTATCTATCATATTAGTCGAGTTATGAGCTTTTTTAGTTTTGAAAACGGGATTTTCGAAAATTTCATGACTTCATTTGAAGGAGAAAAAATGACTTTAGACAAAAACAGACTGTGGCAGTCGATTTTTCGCATCAAAAAACCCCTCCTGACAAATTTTGAGCAATTTTCATTCCAAAAACGTATTTTTTGTCGAAAATTTTGAAGCAAGGGGTAGGTATGGAAATATTTAATGTAAACTGCATTGTGCTAACTTCTCTCCTGGGCGGAATTATGGACTCAAAATACACTGGATTATGTAAAATTGTCCGCTGAATCGATTGCCGAAGACTAGAACGTTCTATCTATCATATTAGTCGAGTTATGAGCACTTTTAGTTTTGAAAACGGGATTTTCGAAAATTTCATGACTTCATTTGAAGGAGAAAAAATGACTTTAGACAAAAACAGCCTGTGGCAGTCGATTTTTCGCATCAAAAAACCCCTCCTGACAAATTTTGAGCAATTTTTATTCCAAAAACGTATTTTTTGTCGAAAATTTTGAAGCAAGGGGTAGGTATGGAAATATTTTATGTAAACTGCATTGTGCTAACTTCTCTCCTGGGCGGAATTATGGACTCAAAATACACTGGGTTATGTAAAATTGTCCGCTGAATCGATTGCCGAAGACTAGAATGTTCTATCTATCATATTAGTCGAGTTATGAGCTTTTTTAGTTTTGAAAACGGGATTTTCGAAAATTTCATGACTTCATTTGAAGGAGAAAAAATGACTTTAGACAAAAACAGACTGTGGCAGTCGATTTTTCGCATCAAAAAACCCCTCCTGACAAATTTTGAGCAATTTTCATTCCAAAAACGTATTTTTTGTCGAAAATTTTGAAGCAAGGGGTAGGTATGGAAATATTTAATGTAAACTGCATTGTGCTAACTTCTCTTCTGGGCGGAATTATGGACTCAAAATACACTGGATTATGTAAAATTGTCCGCTGAATCGATTGCCGAAGACTAGAACGTTCTATCTATCATATTAGTCGAGTTATGAGCACTTTTAGTTTTGAAAACGGGATTTTCGAAAATTTCATGACTTCATTTGAAGGAGAAAAAATGACTTTAGACAAAAACAGCCTGTGGCAGTCGATTTTTCGCATCAAAAAACCCCTCCTGACAAATTTTGAGCAATTTTTATTCCAAAAACGTATTTTTTGTCGAAAATTTTGAAGCAAGGGGTAGGTATGGAAATATTTAATGTAAACTGCATTGTGCTAACTTCTCTCCTGGGCGGAATTATGGACTCAAAATACACTGGATTATGTAAAATTGTCCGCTGAATCGATTGTCGAAGACTAGAACGTTCTATCTATCATATTAGTCGAGTTATGAGCACTTTTAGTTTTGAAAACGGGATTTTCGAAAATTTCATGACTTCATTTGAAGGAGAAAAAATGACTTTAGACAAAAACAGACTGTGGCAGTCGATTTTTCGCATCAAAAAACCCCTCCTGACAAATTTTGAGCAATTTTTATTCCAAAAACGTATTTTTTGTCGAAAATTTTGAAGCAAGGGGTAGGTATGGAAATATTTTATGTAAACTGCATTGTGCTAACTTCTCTCCTGGGCGGAATTATGGACTCAAAATACACTGGGTTATGTAAAATTGTCCGCTGAATCGATTGCCGAAGACTAGAACGTTCTATCTATCATATTAGTCGAGTTATGAGCACTTTTAGTTTTGAAAACGGGATTTTCGAAAATTTCATGACTTCATTTGAAGGAGAAAAAATGACTTTAGACAAAAACAGACTGTGGCAGTCGATTTTTCGCATCAAAAAACCCCTCCTGACAAATTTTGAGCAATTTTTATTCCAAAAACGTATTTTTTGTCGAAAATTTTGAAGCAAGGGGTAGGTATGGAAATATTTAATGTAAACTGCATTGTGCTAACTTCTCTCCTGGGCGGAATTATGGACTCAAAATACACTGGATTATGTAAAATTGTCCGCTGAATCGATTGCCGAAGACTAGAACGTTCTATCTATCATATTAGTCGAGTTATGAGCACTTTTAGTTTTGAAAACGGGATTTTCGAAAATTTCATGACTTCATTTGAAGGAGAAAAAATGACTTTAGACAAAAACAGACTGTGGCAGTCGATTTTTCGCATCAAAAAACCCCTCCTGACAAATTTTGAGCAATTTTTATTCCAAAAACGTATTTTTTGTCGAAAATTTTGAAGCAAGGGGTAGGTATGGAAATATTTAATGGAAACTGCATTGTGCTAACTTCTCTCCTGGGCGGAATTATGAACTCAAAATACACTGGATTATGTAAAATTGTCCGCTGAATCGATTGCCGAAGACTAGAACGTTCTATCTATCATATTAGTCGAGTTATGAGCACTTTTAGTTTTGAAAACGGGATTTTCGAAAATTTCATGACTTCATTTGAAGGAGAAAAAATGACTTTAGACAAAAACAGACTGTGGCAGTCGATTTTTCGCATCAAAAAACCCCTCCTGACAAATTTTGAGCAATTTTTATTCCAAAAACGTATTTTTTGTCGAAAATTTTGAAGCAAGGGGTAGGTATGGAAATATTTAATGTAAACTGCATTGTGCTAACTTCTCTCCTGGGCGGAATTATGGACTCAAAATACACTGGATTATGTAAAATTGTCCGCTGAATCGATTGCCGAAGACTAGAACGTTCTATCTATCATATTAGTCGAGTTATGAGCACTTTTAGTTTTGAAAACGGGATTTTCGAAAATTTCATGACTTCATTTGAAGGAGAAAAAATGACTTTAGACAAAAACAGACTGTGGCAGTCGATTTTTCGCATCAAAAAACCCCTCCTGACAAATTTTGAGCAATTTTTATTCCAAAAACGTATTTTTTGTCGAAAATTTTGAAGCAAGGGGTAGGTATGGAAATATTTAATGTAAACTGCATTGTGCTAACTTCTCTCCTGGGCGGAATTATGGACTCAAAATACACTGGATTATGTAAAATTGTCCGCTGAATCGATTGCCGAAGACTAGAACGTTCTATCTATCATATTAGTCGAGTTATGAGCACTTTTAGTTTTGAAAACGGGATTTTCGAAAATTTCATGACTTCATTTGAAGGAGAAAAAATGACTTTAGACAAAAACAGACTGTGGCAGTCGATTTTTCGCATCAAAAAACCCCTCCTGACAAATTTTGAGCAATTTTTATTCCAAAAACGTATTTTTTGTCGAAAATTTTGAAGCAAGGGGTAGGTATGGAAATATTTTATGTAAACTGCATTGTGCTAACTTCTCTCCTGGGCGGAATTATGGACTCAAAATACACTGGGTTATGTAAAATTGTCCGCTGAATCGATTGCCGAAGACTAGAATGTTCTATCTATCATATTAGTCGAGTTATGAGCTTTTTTAGTTTTGAAAACGGGATTTTCGAAAATTTCATGACTTCATTTGAAGGAGAAAAAATGACTTTAGACAAAAACAGACTGTGGCAGTCGATTTTTCGCATCAAAAAACCCCTCCTGACAAATTTTGAGCAATTTTCATTCCAAAAACGTATTTTTTGTCGAAAATTTTGAAGCAAGGGGTAGGTATGGAAATATTTAATGTAAACTGCATTGTGCTAACTTCTCTCCTGGGCGGAATTATGGACTCAAAATACACTGGATTATGTAAAATTGTCCGCTGAATCGATTGCCGAAGACTAGAACGTTCTATCTATCATATTAGTCGAGTTATGAGCACTTTTAGTTTTGAAAACGGGATTTTCGAAAATTTCATGACTTCATTTGAAGGAGAAAAAATGACTTTAGACAAAAACAGCCTGTGGCAGTCGATTTTTCGCATCAAAAAACCCCTCCTGACAAATTTTGAGCAATTTTTATTCCAAAAACGTATTTTTTGTCGAAAATTTTGAAGCAAGGGGTAGGTATGGAAATATTTTATGTAAACTGCATTGTGCTAACTTCTCTCCTAGGCGGAATTATGGACTCAAAATACACTGGATTATGTAAAATTGTCCGCTGAATCGATTGCCGAAGACTAGAACGTTCTATCTATCATATTAGTCGAGTTATGAGCACTTTTAGTTTTGAAAACGGGATTTTCGAAAATTTCATGACTTCATTTGAAGGAGAAAAAATGACTTTAGACAAAAACAGACTGTGGCAGTCGATTTTTCGCATCAAAAAACCCCTCCTGACAAATTTTGAGCAATTTTTATGCCAAAAACGTATTTTTTGTCGAAAATTTTGAAGCAAGGGGTAGGTATGGAAATATTTAATGTAAACTGCATTGTGCTAACTTCTCTCCTGGGCGGAATTATGGACTCAAAATACACTGGATTATGTAAAATTGTCCGCTGAATCGATTGCCGAAGACTAGAACGTTCTATCTATCATATTAGTCGAGTTATGAGCACTTTTAGTTTTGAAAACGGGATTTTCGAAAATTTCATGACTTCATTTGAAGGAGAAAAAATGACTTTAGACAAAAACAGACTGTGGCAGTCGATTTTTCGCATCAAAAAACCCCTCCTGACAAATTTTGAGCAATTTTTATTCCAAAAACGTATTTTTTGTCGAAAATTTTGAAGCAAGGGGTAGGTATGGAAATATTTAATGTAAACTGCATTGTGCTAACTTCTCTCCTGGGCGGAATTATGGACTCAAAATACACTGGGCTATGTAAAATTGTCCGCTGAATCGATTGCCGAAGACTAGAACGTTCTATCTATCATATTAGTCGAGTTATGAGCACTTTTAGTTTTGAAAACGGGATTTTCGAAAATTTCATGACTTCATTTGAAGGAGAAAAAATGACTTTAGACAAAAACAGACTGTGGCAGTCGATTTTTCGCATCAAAAAACCCCTCCTGACAAATTTTGAGCAATTTTTATTCCAAAAACGTATTTTTTGTCGAAAATTTTGAAGCAAGGGGTAGGTATGGAAATATTTAATGTAATCTGCATTGTGCTAACTTCTCTCCTGGGCGAAATTATGAACTCAAAATACACTGGATTATGTAAAATTGTCCGCTGAATCGATTGCCGAAGACTAGAACGTTCTATCTATCATATTAGTCAAGTTATGAGCACTTTTAGTTTTGAAAACGGGATTTTTGAAAATTTCATGACTTCATTTGAAGGAGAAAAAATGACTTTAGACAAAAACAGACTGTGGCAGTCGATTTTTCGCATCAAAAAACCCCTCCTGACAAATTTTGAGCAATTTTTATTCCAAAAACGTATTTTTTGTCGAAAATTTTGAAGCAAGGGGTAGGTATGGAAATATTTAATGTAAACTGCATTGTGCTAACTTCTCTCCTGGGCGGAATTATGGACTCAAAATACACTGGATTATGTAAAATTGTCCGCTGAATCGATTGCCGAAGACTAGAACGTTCTATCTATCATATTAGTCGAGTTATGAGCACTTTTAGTTTTGAAAACGGGATTTTCGAAAATTTCATGACTTCATTTGAAGGAGAAAAAATGACTTTAGACAAAAACAGACTGTGGCAGTCGATTTTTCGCATCAAAAAACCCCTCCTGACAAATTTTGAGCAATTTTTATTCCAAAAACGTATTTTTTGTCGAAAATTTTGAAGCAAGGGGTAGGTATGGAAATATTTAATGTAAACTGCATTGTGCTAACTTCTCTCCTGGGCGGAATTATGGACTCAAAATACACTGGGCTATGTAAAATTGTCCGCTGAATCGATTGCCGAAGACTAGAACGTTCTATCTATCATATTAGTCGAGTTATGAGCACTTTTAGTTTTGAAAACGGGATTTTCGAAAATTTCATGACTTCATTTGAAGGAGAAAAAATGACTTTAGACAAAAACAGACTGTGGCAGTCGATTTTTCGCATCAAAAAACCCCTCCTGACAAATTTTGAGCAATTTTTATTCCAAAAACGTATTTTTTGTCGAAAATTTTGAAGCAAGGGGTAGGTATGGAAATATTTTATGTAAACTGCATTGTGCTAACTTCTCTCCTAGGCGGAATTATGGACTCAAAATACACTGGATTATGTAAAATTGTCCGCTGAATCGATTGCCGAAGACTAGAACGTTCTATCTATCATATTAGTCGAGTTATGAGCAGTTTTAGTTTTGAAAACGGGATTTTCGAAAATTTCATGACTTCATTTGAAGGAGAAAAAATGACTTTAGACAAAAACAGACTGTGGCAGTCGATTTTTCGCATCAAAAAACCCCTCCTGACAAATTTTGAGCAATTTTTATTCCAAAAACGTATTTTTTGTCGAAAATTTTGAAGCAAGGGGTAGGTATGGAAATATTTAATGTAAACTGCATTGTGCTAACTTCTCTCCTGGGCGGAATTATGGACTCAAAATACACTGGATTATGTAAAATTGTCCGCTGAATCGATTGCCGAAGACTAGAACGTTCTATCTATCATATTAGTCGAGTTATGAGCACTTTTAGTTTTGAAAACGGGATTTTCGAAAATTTCATGACTTCATTTGAAGGAGAAAAAATGACTTTAGACAAAAACAGACTGTGGCAGTCGATTTTTCGCATCAAAAAACCCCTCCTGACAAATTTTGAGCAATTTTTATTCCAAAAACGTATTTTTTGTCGAAAATTTTGAAGCAAGGGGTAGGTATGGAAATATTTAATGTAAACTGCATTGTGCTAACTTCTCTCCTGGGCGGAATTATGGACTCAAAATACACTGGGCTATGTAAAATTGTCCGCTGAATCGATTGCCGAAGACTAGAACGTTCTATCTATCATATTAGTCGAGTTATGAGCACTTTTAGTTTTGAAAACGGGATTTTCGAAAATTTCATGACTTCATTTGAAGGAGAAAAAATGACTTTAGACAAAAACAGACTGTGGCAGTCGATTTTTCGCATCAAAAAACCCCTCCTGACAAATTTTGAGCAATTTTTATTCCAAAAACGTATTTTTTGTCGAAAATTTTGAAGCAAGGGGTAGGTATGGAAATATTTAATGTAAACTGCATTGTGCTAACTTCTCTCCTGGGCGGAATTATGAACTCAAAATACACTGGATTATGTAAAATTGTCCGCTGAATCGATTGCCGAAGACTAGAACGTTCTATCTATCATATTAGTCAAGTTATGAGCACTTTTAGTTTTGAAAACGGGATTTTCGAAAATTTCATGACTTCATTTGAAGGAGAAAAAATGACTTTAGACAAAAACAGACTGTGGCAGTCGATTTTTCGCATCAAAAAACCCCTCCTGACAAATTTTGAGCAATTTTTATTCCAAAAACGTATTTTTTGTCGAAAATTTTGAAGCAAGGGGTAGGTATGGAAATATTTAATGTAAACTGCATTGTGCTAACTTCTCTCCTGGGCGGAATTATGGACTCAAAATACACTGGGCTATGTAAAATTGTCCGCTGAATCGATTGCCGAAGACTAGAACGTTCTATCTATCATATTAGTCGAGTTATGAGCACTTTTAGTTTTGAAAACGGGATTTTCGAAAATTTCATGACTTCATTTGAAGGAGAAAAAATGACTTTAGACAAAAACAGACTGTGGCAGTCGATTTTTCGCATCAAAAAACCCCTCCTGACAAATTTTGAGCAATTTTTATTCCAAAAACGTATTTTTTGTCGAAAATTTTGAAGCAAGGGGTAGGTATGGAAATATTTAATGTAAACTGCATTGTGCTAACTTCTCTCCTGGGCGGAATTATGGACTCAAAATACACTGGGTTATGTAAAATTGTCCGCTGAATCGATTGCCGAAGACTAGAACGTTCTATCTATCATATTAGTCGAGTTATGAGCACTTTTAGTTTTGAAAACGGGATTTTCGAAAATTTCATGACTTCATTTGAAGGAGAAAAAATGACTTTAGACAAAAACAGACTGTGGCAGTCGATTTTTCGCATCAAAAAACCCCTCCTGACAAATTTTGAGCAATTTTTATTCCAAAAACGTATTTTTTGTCGAAAATTTTGAAGCAAGGGGTAGGTATGGAAATATTTAATGTAAACTGCATTGTGCTAACTTCTCTCCTAGGCGGAATTATGGACTCAAAATACACTGGATTATGTAAAATTGTCCGCTGAATCGATTGCCGAAGACTAGAACGTTCTATCTATCATATTAGTCGAGTTATGAGCACTTTTAGTTTTGAAAACGGGATTTTCGAAAATTTCATGACTTCATTTGAAGGAGAAAAAATGACTTTAGACAAAAACAGACTGTGGCAGTCGATTTTTCGCATCAAAAAACCCCTCCTGACAAATTTTGAGCAATTTTTATTCCAAAAACGTATTTTTTGTCGAAAATTTTGAAGCAAGGGGTAGGTATGGAAATATTTAATGTAAACTGCATTGTGCTAACTTCTCTCCTGGGCGGAATTATGGACTCAAAATACACTGGGTTATGTAAAATTGTCCGCTGAATCGATTGCCGAAGACTAGAACGTTCTATCTATCATATTAGTCGAGTTATGAGCACTTTTAGTTTTGAAAACGGGATTTTCGAAAATTTCATGACTTCATTTGAAGGAGAAAAAATGACTTTAGACAAAAACAGACTGTGGCAGTCGATTTTTCGCATCAAAAAACCCCTCCTGACAAATTTTGAGCAATTTTCATTCCAAAAACGTATTTTTTGTCGAAAATTTTGAAGCAAGGGGTGTATGGAAATATTTAATGTAAACTGCATTGTGCTAACTTCTCTCCTGGGCGTAATTATGGACTCAAAATACACTGGATTATGTAAAATTGTCCGCTGAATCGATTGCCGAAGACTAGAACGTTCTATCTATCATATTAGTCGAGTTATGAGCACTTTTAGTTTTGAAAACGGGATTTTCGAAAATTTCATGACTTCATTTGAAGGAGAAAAAATGACTTTAGACAAAAACAGACTGTGGCAGTCGATTTTTCGCATCAAAAAACCCCTCCTGACAAATTTTGAGCAATTTTTATTCCAAAAACGTATTTTTTGTCGAAAATTTTGAAGCAAGGGGTAGGTATGGAAATATTTAATGTAAACTGCATTGTGCTAACTTCTCTCCTGGGCGGAATTATGGACTCAAAATACACTGGATTATGTAAAATTGTCCGCTGAATCGATTGCCGAAGACTAGTTTTTTTTTGTAGTGAACTTATTTCAAATATTCATTTAGGTACCTATTGGGGGGGGGGGAATCCAATCACACAAAATACACAATCAAAGATCCCAGGAGTCATTTTTGTTTTGTACGAAGACTCAACAAGAAGTAGAGGACCATATTGCTAACCTGAAGATTTGAATAATGTCTTTTCAGCTTATGTATTGTGCACTGGGGAAGACATTAACACAATTCCAAATTTTTTCGTCTACTTTGAAGACATTGGATATAAATTTCTCCATATTCTTAAGGCAGTAAACATATTATTATGTTTTGAGATTATTTTTCTTATATAATTTTGACTTTCCCTTGAAAAGTCATTTTGTAGACATGATGTACCACTAGAAAGCCAAAAGTTCATAAAATGTGTGAATTTGTGGAAGGTAAGTGAATAGAAAATGCGAAAAGTAGTTAACATTTTCACTCTCTAGGTATATTATATTTTTTATACAGCGGAAATATATTAAAAATACAAAAACTGTTTGTCGATATAACATGTTACACCTAATTCACTGTCTCAAAGTAGTAACTTTTGTTTAAAGACAGAATTAAAGAAGCAAATTATCATGAAACCCTCTTGGGGGAAAAATAAGTACTTATTATATCATTAAAAGCTATTTATGGGACTCTTTTATGTCTTTGCATTCTTATTTGCAGATACTGGGTCTTACATCAAATCAATGGACATATAAAATAATTTTCAGCCAATGTTGCACCTTAAAACCAAAAAAATATTGCATTGTACTACCACATTATTTTTATGTTCGTAATATTAATAACCGGTAAACATCGATCAATGTTTATTGTACATTGATTTAACGTACAACAATCATAAACTAATGACCGGTGGTCATGGATCCATGCTTCTCGTTTATTGTAATAATGTATGTGGTTCGTAATATTAATAACAGGAAGTCATAGATCCATGTTCTTTATTCATTGATTCAATGTACATTAAACATAACTTGATGAATAAAAAAGTTAACGTACGAACGTTCATTGTATTAACGATATAGCTCATCGGCTGAAAATTAATGTTGATGTTCATTGATTTGATGTACTTTTTTATTAATATAACGTACCTTTTTCGTTCAGTGAAGAGGGAGGAAGAGGAACATTTATCTAAGTTGAAGCCTGTAGATATCCCAAAATATCTGGGAAATAGTAAGTAGAAGTAAGGGGGCACAATAGATCTTTCAGGTCTCAATGAATTTCACCCCAAAAATGCATACATACATAAAAAATCGGATAAAATTTTCCAAAAATAAATTTTCCATCAAATAGCAAGAGTGTAAAATAATTTGTAACGGAATTACGTTGAAAAACACTGCGTCAAGCAAATTCTGTATATTAAAATACCTCCTTGGAAAATTTACTGTGGCGCTTAGAAAAACATCTCGGTTTAAACACGATGAAATGCCGAGAACCGCATAGCACGATCTACCTTAAGTTCGTCTCCAAAAATAAGGAGAGTGTGCGAGTGATTTTTGTGAGTCTAGATACAGAATCTGATTCATAATTCATGTCTCGGCTTTAATAACGCAAATAACGTAACGAGAACAGTTTTGTGGATGTAAAATTCAATAAGTTTTGTGATAATATAGTTTATTGTTTCTTGAAGCTACCCAGTGGGCTATGGGCTATGGAGTTCTTTCAGGAATGGTCGTCTTTGCGAGAGGTAAGGTTATAAAAGGCCTGTCAGCTGTTGTTTACAGTTACATTTGCCAAAATATGTACATTTTTTTTAGATTATTTGCGTATTATGTTAAGATAAATGATTTATGGTATTTGGATAATTGAAATGTCAATTTTAATATCATAAAACAAAGGATTTGGTTAAGCTTTAATTATAGTTTGTAAGTCAAAGGAAATTTAATTATAAAATATTTGAATCCTTTGGCAAGATAGTGGATTTAGTGAATCATAAAATATTTTTGTTTCAATTCAACGCGAAAACGAGTCAGATTAAATATTAAATTTTTAGGAAATGCTTTTATTATAACTTACATAAATTTTTCAAAATGAGGTAACTCCAGTGAATCATCTATACAGAAGATAATCTGGACAAATTAAATAATTCAACTACCTTAGACCTTAGAAGAGAATTTGCTATCAGCATTTTAACCACTACGTGTAGACTGGTAAAAAAACTGTAAAAAATCTCTTAAGAGACAACATTATGTCTCTAGGTTGAGTGCCGGGACATGAGGAAATAAATTGGCGGGTTTGTTAGCTGAAGAAGACTCAATATATTCGATAAAAAATATTATATTCGTCTACTTTGTAATATTAAAACCATCCATTGTTTTTGTGCCAAAATTTTCTCGTGTATATATAAGTTTGCCAGAATTCAGAATTACTGAATTATTTTTTCAGCTTGTCAACGTCTTGTCAGAACGTTTAAGTCTGTATTGATTTTTTACATTTTCTCGTAAAAATAAATTGAATCTATGAAAAAGTGAAATTTTTTTAACAACTGCAATTTTGAAAGATAAAGTAACTTTAGATTGCATGTGATCTTGCTGTTATATATATATACTGGATGGCTATCGAAGACGTATATTTTTGAAAGCTCTTACGTCATCTATTAACAAATGACTAGACGACAGAATCGACTGTATTTCCTTTATGTGAAACGTAAACAAAAGTGAACCCATTCGGAACACTGGGAAATTATAACGTTGGCGTCGAAACAAATTACATCAGAATGTGTAATTACGGTCAATTAAATTACCACTCAACATTAATAGATTGTCATTATTTCAAAATTTACTTGGAAAAGTTACCCTAGGATTGAATAGGTAAAGCCGAGAGAAAGAGAAGATCTGATCATTGGAGAGATCTAAGACAATCAAAGATTCTTCTGAGTGACTACAACCTGTTGAGATCAAATACATACATAGGTCGGGACTGTATAGTCATTTTTAAATAAAATTTTCCTAAATTAAAAAAACTAACGTCTACGCCATTTATACTAACATCAACTATCAGTTCATGGCTCTAATAGTTTTCAATGTCTGTGTAATCTATTTATGATACTCGGGCTCTTCCTGACGGGGAGAACATGTATATTTTTGAAGTAGATCTATTCTTGGATATATTTGGATATTGTAACGAATATATTATAGATTGTTGGGTTTAGATGTCTGTAACAAATTGAGCGTGTTACATTTCAACGTCGTTTATATTCGATTTAAATAACTTATCCTTACATCTCATTAACCATACACTTTTGTTTGTTATTTTCGTGACTTGCCATTGCGTATTAACATTTTGATAAGCAGACGGACGACTGGAGAAGTCAAGTAAAGACATAAACATGATGGAAATATGTTCAAGAGTTTTGTTGAAAATAAAAAAAATAACAAAAGGCTTTTGACTTACTACTAACATTTCTTAAACAGATATTAAAGCACTGAGCTCTTGTGTAATCAGTTCCAAAATAGTGTGGGAATGCCTTACTGTCGATTCCAGGTTACATTGGAATGGAAGAGGACTAAAAGATTCTTATGGGGGCCGGGAGACATGAAGAAAGTTTAAAAAACCATTGAAAAGATCTACTAGGGCTTTAACATAGAAATATTCAACATTTTTCAGGTCTAAACATTGTTTTTCGTTGCAAGTTTTGAACAAAGGGACATGTTAGGTTAGGTATGGAAATATCTTGTGATTTGACTTTTTCTTCGTTAATTCTTTTTAATGCTTGGAAATAGCGTTGAAAATACCCTCAGTCATGTAAAATTTTCCGTTGAATCGGTTGGTGGCCATCACAAAGTTCTAAATCTTGAATTGTGGTGTGTGGTGTGTTGTTTTTCATTTTAGAATTTGTGAAAAATATAAAAAATTCAATTATCTCATTCTTTAAGATTTTAATTTACCTAAAACATTTTGCGTAAAACTTGACATTGAATTCAAACATCATTATAATTCATTTTTTCCATGGTCAGTATATACGATTTGAAAATATGCTCCTTCAAATTTTGCAATGTCAAGCTGCCAAATGAAAACAGGTAGATAGATATTTTCTATTTACATCTTACAGAAACTTGAAAATATCTGTCTTATCAAAAACATCTGTGTATAATAATTCAAGATTAAAAATACCGAGCCGAACAAAATTAATATAGAGTTAAATTCAAAGTTTTTTTCAAAAATTTCATTTATAACATATAATCTTGCTAACAGTACACTAGCCTAGCAACAAAATTGTGGCTTTCTTACAGCTTCAGTATTTCATAAATTTTGTGCAGCTGAATTAGTTTGATTTCACAATACGTGTAATTTTCAATAGTATACATTATTTCAAAATTATCACATGTCCAAAGACATTTAAATGATTTGAAATACAGCTAACTGTGAATCATTTTTCAGTAAACTCGATTTCAAACAATACAACACGAAAATTTTACATGAACAATGAAACTATCAACAATCGTCAATACATCACTTTGTTCTGAAATGAGGTTATTGACCGAAAAATGGGAATTCATTATTTGGGACGTTAATTAGTCTTATTTTTAAGATAAACACACTAACACACATCACTATATTAATACACAAAAATGTACACAGATCTGTATTACTATATTTTTTTCGAAAATAGCGAGAAACATAGGCTTGCGCAGACTTTTTTATAAGTGGGGGTCAAATATCAAATCGGAATCTTTTGATGAAAATACAAAGATCCGTGTTCGCCGAAACAGGGATTGTTTTTTTGAGGAATTAGAGTGGACTGATTAGGGTTGGCAATGACCCCTCTGGTCCCTCTATAGGCACGCCTATAGCGAGAAAGTATTTATAGTTTTTAACATATGACATAGCTTGAAACACGTCATTTTATGGAATTCCCAAAAATAGTGGCCGTAACCTTTTGTCTTCTTTTAAGAGCACTTCATTGTTTTGATTGTTTTCTGGAGTATAATGATGCAGAAAGCTTCATTTACAGTGACAAATCGACAAAAGCATCCTCTTAAATTACGTTGGATCATAGCCAAACAGTAATTTTAAATTTCAACTACAGTCCCTATATACTTGATATCTTTGCCCAATTTTCAAGAACTCTTCTAATAATCCTAACAATATAAATTGTTATTTCCTTCTATTGTGAATAATTTTTCATCTAAAGTTACTTTTAAAATTACACAAACGCATAATTATACATATTTAAAATGTTAGTAATTATAACATCCTGTATATCTAAGATTATACAACCATGTTTTATTAAATATTTTTATAGGTAGTCATTTTATTTACAAATTCTCATCACTTTCTGTTCTATGTAAAAGACAAATCGAAATGAAAAAAAAATTCAATGGAAGAATAAGAATTGAAGATTTTTTACCAAATATGGCAACAATGCACGCATCCTGCAACCTATAAATAAATTTATATGGAATCTTCTCCAAGTATAGCGCGTTGGAGGAATGCCAATTTCAGAGACAGAGTTAAAATGTCTCGAAACATGTCCCAAAATTATAGACTTATAGACCACCCTGTGCACAGGACCGTTTCCAACTGTCAAATTCTCAAATTTTTGACGATTTTTTTTGAACGTACAAAAATGAAATAAATCAGTCCTGGCCAATCCAATATATTTTTAAAATGAGCTAGATAGGTTTTTGTATACAACGGAAATTTTAATGCTTCATAAATAGAAGATCTATATTTACAATTAAATAAGATAAATTAATAATATTTCAAAATTGAATTTGAATTTCTGATAAAAGTAGTGTTTCTATAAGTACATATTTTATCACTTTATATATACTTTTATATTGTTCAACTTCTATTATATTGTTTAACTTGGTCAAAAAGGACGTGGTCGATTATTATTAGCAGCCTAGACGGACCTGTTTTCATAACCTTGGAGGTTGTGAGAGGTTTAAACTATTTTTGTTTGGAGAGAAAACTTGACAAAAATATTGGACGAGACAGATTGTTTACCATATCTTTTAAAACATGTGGATGCATTTTTTGGTGGGGATTTCAGGAAAATATTATCAAAATATTGTACTTATTTCAATTTCAATATTATAATACATATTCTATAATTGTACTGTAACTTAAATTGATGCTACGCCAATGCTTTCTTAAATGTACAATAATGGTAGAACACTTACTACTAGTTATGCAACCCTTAATGTCACTACTTGTATAATAAGTGGCATAAAACTATTTATTTTTATTTTTTAATCCCTGATTATAAACATTATTATTAAAGAAAGTTAACTTTTAATAATTACATTTTTTTATTGTCTTCTAGTTTAGTGAAATTCTCATTAACAGGGTAAGCTATAAGAATAATTCGTACTTATTGATCTGTCAGTTCATCTGTCACTAGAAGTGGTTTGTTTAAAAAGTAATTGGTGATCTCACTATTATCTATCATCTTCAATTAAAAGTAAATTAGGGTCACTTGCTTCTAGGTGTGTGAAATTCTATTCTAGTACTACCAAAATTCGATCAGGTGTATACTCTTTGTTAAATCCATTGTCAATTGGAAATAAAGTAACAACAAAATTGAGGTTAACGCCCTGTTTTTAACTAGAACGATATATGAATGGATTTTGTATAGAAAAATAGGTTCTAACAGCTGTAATACATTTCAACAACTCAATTTTTTTATTACAGACGTCCACAAAAACCACCACAACTACAATGACCACCCCAGCAAAATTATATGGAAAGGACTTGAGTGTTTACGATGATGTCGATGTGGACGAGCTATTGGACAAATTAACAGCAGAAGAAATTAGTATGTTAGCAAAAGAAGCAGATCCCGATGTAAGAATTTTTATTCTATCAACATTCTAATTTTTGTTTTAAACTGTCTTCTTTTTAGGATAGCTGTTTACCCCCATCATTAAGAACTAGTTATGAATGTGAAAAGGATCCTACAGGACCTTTGAATAGAAAAAAATTGATAGAACATATTAATAAAGAAGCTATAGAAACTCCAGATATCCCAGAACTGCAACCGTACGTTCCTGGTACAGTACGAGGGAAAAAAGTAAGTAAATGCATGTTTTCTAATGGAAAGTGAAATCTTTTATATGATGCTATTGTTTTTGTTTATATAATGGGTACTTAATGTTTTCTGATGAAATTTAATCTTATTTATTGTATATTGTTATTTAAAATAATCCAATTCCCACACCTAATGAATGTAAAATTATTTAAATGGAATTGGACAAAATTTTACAGTGGGTTCCTCCGCCTCAACCTTTGAGAGAACAGGAAGCCGAAGAACAAATTGCTGTTGATTTAGGAGATGAATATGAACAAGCATTAACTGATGCATCACAAGAAGAAATTATAGACTTAGCTGGTAAGTTATAATATTAGTTCCTTGTTACTGGTATATATTTTTATTGTTTTTAGCCATTCTTGGTTTCCATTCGATGATGAACCAAGATCAGTACCATGCTTCGCTTTTAAATAAAGGACAGCCTGTGGGATTAGGTTGGGATGGTATCACTAAAGCTTCTAAGCCTAAACTTTTTCCAATCGATCCTCCAAATATGACAGACCCGGACGAGACAGTGAAAAAAGTTCAAGACGACGATGGGAAATTTATTGATCTAAACTGGAATAATATTAAGGTAATTTTTCTTTATATCTTTAAAAATAATTGTTAATTTTAATGTTATTATTTTTTAGAATATATCAGATGAAAAAATGGACAGATTATTCGAGGCTTTATGCACCAATACACATTTGGAAACGTTATCGTTGGTGAATGTTGGTTTGGCAGACAGACACGTGGAAAAATTAGCAAGAGCTATCGAAGAAAACGGTACTTTAAGGGTGATTAATGTCGAAACCAATTTTATTTCCCCACAAGGTACCGTTCGATTGGTCAAAGCTCTGCTCAAGAAGAAGACTGTTGAAGAATTTAGAGCAACTAATCAAGTAAGTTGAAGATTAATTGTTCGTTTAATATGTTAATTTTGTTTAATTTTATAGAGGTCGCAAGTTTTGGGTAATAAAATAGAGATGGAAATCACGCAGCTTATCGAGAAGAACCCCACGATATTAAGGCTAGGATTGCATTTAGAATACAACGACGCTCGGCATCGTATCGCTAAACATCTACAAAGAAACATTGATACGAGTAAGTTTTATCTAATATTATCAATTTATACTTTCCTATCATAGATTTATTGGGCGGAGTAGAATTCAATGAGACCTCAGGCGGAATAAATATGAGTAATTTATTTGTTCAATTTTGTGTCAGTGACAATATAAAACTGTGTTTTTCTATTCAATTAAACTGTCATAATTTTTGAGGTTATGTTATTAAATTTTTGTTTCCATTGTATTTTAATGAAAGTGTCACTTATTTCCTCTATAGGTACCATGCAAAAATATATAGGCACCGTTTAAAACTGTCTGTCCCTTGTTTATGCACTTAAAAGAAGGCTCAACACTTACAAATTTAAATAAACTTTGAATAGTCAGTGTATACCTTATCAATAGTTACAAAAACAAAATAAGTCGGTATAAAAGATTTAAAATATTATTCAATACAAACTTACCTTCCCTGCAAGTTTTGTGGTTATGACTTTATCAAAAATGAACTAAAAACACGAAATCAGACTTTATTTTTGACAAATATCAACCATACTTATTACTTCAAAAATAAAAATATTAGGTTTAAGTTTAACAACACAAAATATCAAAGCACAATCCAAGAAAAAGCAAAATTTTCACAAAACACACACTGAAAATAACTAAAACAACAAAATAAAACCACTTAAATATCAAATACGACAGCTGATTTCTTTTACTCGTCGCTAACCTAACCTAACATTATTTCAGAGCGCCACCTATCGAATTCTACTTTTCCCAATAATCAAATTCTGTCAAACTTTCAATGAACCATGGGCGTACGATACAATTTTTAAAGAGGATTAATTTGTGAAAATTTCTATTTCGTATTGGAAATTGGAGATTGGGAGGGGTTTGAATAAAAATAATTTGTTTGTTAATGATTATTATCGATATATGTGTACATAGCATACGTCTTCCATAATTTATAGAACGTCGCCAAGTGATGGCAAAATACCAAGTAACATTAGGAAAAAAAGGAAATGCTATGAAAATTGTTCGTGCAGATTAATGTTTGTTCAGTAAAAGGTAGATCTGTGAGTATTTACGACAGAAAAACGCTCGATTTGTATTTTCGACCACAAAATAATGAAATATTTTTGCCAAAGACACTTTTATTATGGTCCTATAACCAGCTACACCTCTTGGGATGTTACTTGGAACTTGTTACTCATCTTAATCCCTTTTTGATCACTCTGTATTGCAGATACTATTTTGTAGTTCCAGTTTTCTATCTTTGGAAAAATATACGTTCAACTTATTCAATATTGATAATGATAGGCGAAAATACAGTCAGTTTTTTCTGATTTAATAAAATGTGTTCGTGGTTAGGTGTATTTTTATTTTTTACTCTTCAGTTGCTCTAATCCAACGCTTTCTTAAGAATTATACACCAGCCTACAAACGAAGCTGGGTAATTGTTATAGGTACATATTATATATCTAGACTTGGACACACTTTCCATCTTCATTTTCATGTAAAAAATAAAATTACACAAACCGAAAAAGCTTTGAGATAAAAAAGGAAATTAAATTTATATCGAAATGGAGATTTTTCAACAAATAAAATACTGAATTAACAATTTTGTATATACTCCTTTACTTTCTCTTAGCTATACGGAACACACCAGTTGCGGCATATATTATCGGCACAATTTAATTTTGCACCAACAGTTTGAGTGATTATTATTTACAAACTAACTGAGATTTGCCGCGATTTTTATACAGGGTTATTCTTGGATACGCCATTGGTACTTAAATAGATTCTGTGTTATATTTTCATCAAAATCATTCTATTATACAGGGTGTTTTCGAATGAGACGTTTGAATGTAGGGAAATTGTACAAAATTATATGGTGAATGAGGGGTCCAGATCATTTTCTTTTCGAAATACGGGGTGTTAAAGTTATAAAAAATTGAATGTTTTTATTTGATAACTTTAAAATGGATGAATAAATTGATTTGACATTTGGCAGGTTGTTTTTTAATGTAAAAAGGCATATTTTGATGAAAAACATTTGTCAATTTTTGATCCAGTGGTGTACATTTGGAAAATATGTCATTTTTCTCCTCCCCCTTTTCACGTAGCTGTTTTCAATTAATTTTGTGTCACTTGAAAGCACCCTGTATAACACAGAATTGGTAGAAATCTGGCAACTATGGGATTTCAAATACATATTTACTTTTTCAATTTATTTTTTCATCAAATTTCAAAAATATTGATACCTATCGTTTTTTTTTTGTTCGGCAGTACGAAAAGACTTGAAATTGCGACTGCAGTTCAGGTTTTTTAACCACAGAAAAACACCTTTAATTAAGTAAAGGTATCAGTAAAACGAACGTTTCGCATAACCTAACAATGTCCTGCAAATTTTTTACACCGAGGAAAGTTGTAGGACTTGCAGCTGTCGTTTTGAAATGTTTCTAGTAGAAGCACAAGCTTAACTAACGTTCACAAGGTAATGTTATGTATACATTTCAAATGGCCACTAAATTTCCATACATGAACTTTTTATTTTTGAATTATATTGAAATATATACATAAACTTTTGAAATACCTTGTATATAAATATATATGTTTAGTGTATTGTGTTAGCTACTGATAAAATTTTGGCTAATAAGCTTAGAGTTACAACTAATTCAAGCTTAACACTAAAGCAGCAACAGGTAATAAAAAATAATAAACTACTAGTGAAAGGACTGATAAGGACAACCAGGAACACAAAAATATTGAAGGCTGAGGTGCCGAGGATTTAAAAATTGTTCAACGCACAACAAGTCCTGTGCTTTTGGATTTTTTCTTGCCATTCTTATACTTTCTATTTCATCCTTTATCCATACATTGTTGTAACAAATTTCTTTTTTAATTTTGTTTATAGAAAGACGTCTGTCTAGGTTGGGAGCGACTACTTCGTAGTCATTTCATGTAATGTTCAGTATGTACTTGAAATATAATTTGGGTATATCGGTGTTGGTGATGTAGGCCGGTCAAATTTTCAAAAATACTACTCAATTTTACTAGGAACACACAAAAACATTCAAAAATACATGCGCAAAAGTGAAATTTGACAATTATGTCATTCACTAACTCAAAAAAACACTCGAAAACATCCAAAAACTCAAAATTTCATTGAAAAACTTACAAGAATTCACAAAAGTGGTTAAAACTGGAATTTGACTGGCCTCGTAGTTAATAGGAATCAATTAAATTCAAACAAATTTTGAATTTATGATCACACTTAGCTTACTGCTTCAGATGCACCAAAAATAAATTAAATATTATTTCCGTAATTTCTGACGTTGTTAATTTCAATATTGCAATTTTAATTTCCGCTTATTCGTGGCTGTTTGCGCTTATTTTCTTCTTTTTTTTGTCTTAGGCAAAATATGGTACGCTTTGTAGTTTTCAAATTGATATTTCCGTTGATCATAATTCTGGGACAACCGGTAATTTTAATGTACGAAAATATCATTTTTTGAATTATAGGATTTTATGAAAGTAACAATAACTTTTAAGAATATAAATTAATAATTATATAAAAAAAATCTTATTGTTACTTTCATAAAATTAAAGCTTTGATTGTTGTCCAAAAAAAAATCAAAAATATTTTAAAAAATTGTATTTTTTTTATAGCTCGCAGACGCCGTACTGGACAGCTGCCCAAAAACTATTTGGTAGGTTATATTGCTTAAGGCTAGAAGCTAATAGTGCTGTTGCCAAGTCTCATGCGCCACTTGAAAAAAATTAATCACGAAAATGTGTCCGCCGATCAGTTAATTTTAATATATCAGTCTTTAAATCAAATTCGTTCACTACACGCTTTAAGTACAACTTCGTGTGATTATTTTGAAATATTACATAATATTATATTGATAACTATTTTAGATATTTTAATTATTCTGTAAATATTGCTTGCAATCTGTATGCTTTAAGCACATTTTAAATATAAATAACTTTCTACACCTTTGTTGTTAAATAATATCGGGCTATTTAGTAACAATAATGGGTTAGCAGTTACTCGGCCATCTTCAGGAAACTACAAAAAATATTCATCAAACATGATCTTCCTATAGGATGTTTAAAATTTCTAGAAGCATCTTCACATTTCGACACCCTATATAAATAAAATCATAGTGTACCTTTGAAAATTAATATTTCTGCTTACCCCTTACTGTCACTAAATTAATATATATATAGGCATGTAATTATTTTAACAAAAAACTGCCAAAACATTTTTTTGGAAACTCGGTAGGTGTAGAATCAACATTTTTAATTTTGTTTTTAAATAATGTACTTTTCAAAGCGTCAAATATACTTCAGTGTATTTGATGAGTTGTATAATTGTGGAAATACCCCTGGGCCGGTATTCTCAACTCGCTCCTCTCACAGCGAGCGATCCATAAAGTGAGTGATTTGATTGGCTGCGAATGTAGTATTTGTAGATTCTCATATACCGCTGCCCTCGGAAATCTCTTAAATAATGTGACTACAATTATAATTCATTTGTATACAATTATAATTATCATGCTTCAAACAAAATTAAAGGTTAGAATTGTCTATTTACATGCGAATCATTGAAATATAATATTATGTCAATGATGAGAATGCGAGAGAAATAAAGCACTCCCCTTCGCGGTAGCGTTTCGATTGCGAGGGCAGTGGTACTGGTTGCATAAGAATCAACAAATACTACATTCGCAGCCAATCAAATGACTCCCTTTATGGATCGCTCGCATGTGAGCGGAGCAAGTTGAGAATACCGGCCCTGACAAACTAACAAACCCTAAAAAAACCGTGTTGAAAAGTAGTGGGAAATGATCTTATTTTGATTTTGCTCTAAAAAATGTGGTTTCAAAATGTTTTCTACACTTTTGGACACAGTGTACATCCTGCACAGTATATTTCAACTTTACCTCCTCTATTAAAAACCACCAGCTGTTCAAAATTCTAGTTTATGTATGACTGATGAGGTATTTAAGTTTGTTCAGAAACGCCTTGGCGATTCTAATGCAAAAATTGACACATTTTATATGTAAACAGTTCACTTTGAAGTAGGTAAGAAAGATTTTTGAACTGGGGTATTTCTACAACTTTTCCTGTGGAGTCTGATGACTCCACAATTAACAACAATTTCATTATTCAAGTGACGATTTTAACATTTTTCCTTATAAAACAATTTTATCATGTAAATATAAGTTTTATCATAGTGTTTTTCAGTACTAGTTGGTATATGGTAAAAGAGTCTTATAATATACCTCACTAGAACTGTTTGTTATTTTCATAATTTATATTTATCTTGATTTCTTCGAAGTTGATTATTATATTTTCTCCTTCTTTGAAATCAACATGTACATTTTTAGTCAGTACGTTTTTTTTTGTTCTTCTTTTAATGTGTATCTAAATATAATTTTATCATTTCCGTATTTGCATAAAATGTGATGATAAACAAAAATCATAGTTATGTAATTTTCACAAATAAAAGAGAATAACGTGAAAATGAGTTTTCTTTTCAACCTATTTCACATATATAAATGAGCCTCTTCATCCTACAAATTTAGCCTCATTACAAAAAACATGTTCATTGGAATCTGCTTGGGTTGTTGAACGACCAAGCCGCAAACTTTAAGGCTACTCTATTTGGAAATAAAATTCCTTTCTTTGTTATAAAACCTCTAGTACAATTTACATTGTAAAATATTCCAGTTAAAAACGAAACATTCTACCCTAAAGCTAATTTGCAAAGCTACAATAAAATCAACCCCTATGAGTGTCTTTTGACGAAGGGATTAAAAGTTCAAAATGTTACCGCTTCTATATATTCCAGTATTGATTTCATTGAGCATAATGCACTTTCTAGTTATCTATTTCTGTTATCGAGGAGGGCGGGTGGAGTAAAAATGCAGTTAGTCACGCATACCTACCCCCTATGTTTCAATACACTTATTGGCTTAGACAAAAATATAAAAAACTAACCCTCCAGTATTGTTATAAGAATGGAAAAGGAATGAAGATATTTTATCATGAAAATAAATTACCTGCCTTATTATTTCTCTATGCTACCAGTACCAGCTAAAATTTGACGGTTATTTTGACTACCATTGTGTTATTTTAGTTTTAAAAATACTATCACCTTACATTTTGAACAGCTGTTTTAGTGGGTGGAACTTTACAGTTGTTTTCTTGTTTTTTAAATAAAAAATATATACCTAGGTACATTATATTTTAAAGAATACATAGTCACGTTTTAGTCACTACCAGGTCATGTAAATTATGTGTGAAATAAACCTTTTGTTGTTTTATTGAATGCCATACTGATGACACATCTTATTGTCACTTATAATTGCACAAGAGGTTTGTATTTTATCGGGTAAATTTGGATTGTTTAATGAGAAACTGTTTCCTAGCAATTAGACGAGAACAACTGTCAACTATTAAAAACGCGACACCGAAGGTGGAGCGTTTTTAGGTTGACAGTTTTTCGAGTCTAATTACTGAAGGAAACAGTTTAGAAGTTGAACAACACAAATTTACCCGATATCAATACAAACATCGAGTGTAATTCGGCAGGACAATTCAATGAATCTGCTCATTGTTAGTGTTTAGAAATCCAATAAGTTGTTGACAAACATGTCAAATTATTTATCATGGTAACAAATGCATAAGTGAAAAAACCACAAGTGCATTTATCAAAGGTAATACCACGAGTGCTTCAAATTTTATCGATAATTTTTTCTTTTCCACGAAAACTTGTTTATTTGGCAAAAATATGAAAACAAACCGATTTGATAAAATCACGACTCCGTTAGGAGGAGTGATTTTATCTAAATTCGGTTTGTTTGAATGTTTTTGCCTCAAATAAACAAGTTTGAGTGATGAAAATAAAAAATTATGTGATAAAATTTGAAGAGCGAGTTGTATTTGGGAAGATTATTTTTTTCAACAATTTAAAAGGATTTTTGAAAGCGCTTTTAGTTGTCAATAATGACAAATTCAAAGTAAAATTTTGACGTTTCGATGTAAACAAGGTTTTATCGATGAGGAAGCATAATTATCAAAGGTAATACCACGAGTGCTTCAAATTTTATCGATAATTTTTTCTTTTCCACGAAAACTTGTTTATTCGGCAAAAATATGAAAACAAACCGATTTGATAAAATCACGACTCCGTTAGGAGGAGTGATTTTATCTAAATTCGGTTTGTTTGAATGTTTTTGCCTCAAATAAACAAGTTTGAGTGATGAAAATAAAAAATTATGTGATAAAATTTGAAGAGCGAGTTGTATTTGGGAAGATTATTTTTTTCAACAATTTAAAAGGATTTTTTAAAGCGCTTTTAGTTGTCAATAATGACAAATTCAAAGTAAAATTTTGACGTTTCGATGTAAACAAGGTTTTATCGATGAGGAAGCATAATTATCAGTATAATACCGAATGATTGGCTAGAATAATGTATTGCTATTGGTTAAAACCACCAAAATGTCAGATTTTGACAAGTGAAAAAAATAATCAGTATAATACCGAATGATTGGCTAGAATAATGTATTGCTATTGGTTAAAACCACCAAAATGTCAGATTTTGACAAGTGAAAAAAATAATCGCTGAAAAAGTTAAAGCTAACTTTTGCCGGTGTCAAAGTGACAATTACACTGAGGCATATGCGATTTTTTATACATGAGTTGAATTGTCACCGATAAATTAGAAGGAAATGAAATAGCAGATGAACTAGTAAATAGGGGGTCTGAAATACCTTTCTGGGGACCTGAACCCTTTTGCGGAGTCAGCCCCAATGTAATATTGGAAGAATTAGGTGATGCCGAAAGAAAGAGAAGATCCGACCAATGAAAAGATCTAGTAGAGCTTATACAATCAAAGATTCTTCTAGGTGACTACAGCCTGTTGAGATCAAATGAATGCATAAGTCAAAGTAAAACTATTGTGGCATGGAAAAAGAAACCTCCATCCACATACTTTCCAACTGCACAGCACTCCAGAATCTTAGAGCTGGACCTGGGAGATTACTGTATAGAAGAGGAACATTTATCTAAGTTGAGGCCTGCAGATGTCCTGAAATTCCTCCAGAAAATAGGACTGAAGGAGCTGCTGGTTTCAGAGACTCTCCTCCGAAACTAAGTAGAAGTAAGGGGGCACAATATATAGATCTTTCAGATCTCAGTGAATGTTACCGCACATACATATACATATCAATCATTTATTACAGTATTATACTGGGTGTCCCATTATATTTTTATGCGTTTCTTCTGGTATATTTAAGATGGTAAATTTTTCAATAAACTTGAACATTAAAAGTACAAAATAAATCAACAGTTGAATGATATGCACTTTACTATATTATATCGTCAACTTTTCCGGATATTTTAATTATCCTGACGCGGAAAATGGTCTGCGCGGCAGGACCTAGCGCGGATTTAATACATATAAATCCGCCAAAGAACGTCGTCGCGCAGTGGGGGATGATATAGACGGCGACGTCGCAACTTCAGTGAATTACAGACCATCGAATGGAGTAAGCGGTTACATAACAGTACCCGTCGGTAATTTGTGTCATCGAACCTTTACGAAGAGAGAAAGAGTGTACCGTGTTTGGATCAAGATGATCCCATTATGGAGATGGTGGATTATATTTTTTATTGGAAATGTAACTGTTGGACTTGGACAGCGTCTCGATGAAATTATGAAGACCGATCCCGATATTTCTCAGGTAGGATTAAGGCGTCGGATTTTGTTTGTTTGTAGTGCCGTGGTCAAGGTTACCCCCTTATTCAATTGATTTAACAACTAGGGGTGTTAAAAAATATTTATTTTTTAATGTTAGAGACAAAAAAAGCTTTTAAAAGATTGTTAATTTTGCAGGGTTTGTTTTATACATCAAAATCACTATTAATATTAAAATTTTTCTAGTACAAATATACCGGTAAATAGGCACAATTGATTGTATAGCCAAAATTAGGAATTTAGTTTCTCTGGTTCTCTCCAGTGCCCTTCTGAATTCCAGTAATATTGAATACACTTTAGAGCAAAAGAAAGGAATCTTTGTCGCTAGTTTTCTTATCAAATCGCCTCAAGCGGCAGTTGACGCTGTCCTTATAGTGAAATTTTGAGGTTATTTCACATGCCTAGCACTTCAAATAATAATATTTGGTTCTATTTAAGTTTTTTATAAGTTATTTAATTAAATTTTGAAACAAAGAACGAAAAAATATGACTTAAAAGAGCTTCTGTTCGAACTAGCTTGAATAATTTAATTTAAATTGTCGGTAATTTAACTTTAAGCTAGTTATTTGCTCTGTTGATGTTGAAATTATCGCCGACCATTATATTGCAATTGAACAGGTCGAATTTATGGCCAAGGAAATTAAAGATTATTACCTACGTCGTAGTGAAAATATTTTAAAAAATGAAAGCAATTTTGCCATTGAACATATACAAAAACGTATATCCTGTAAAATTTGTTTGTATCTTTTGTAACTCCTACTTTGCGGAACAGATGACGTTTTTGATAATGAGTCATCGTGAACAGGTAGGGCTTCACCATGACAAAAGGGTCATGAACACCTGCACTTATATTTTATTCACCATACGAAAGGCTATAACGGATTTAATCAATTATCACTTTATTTTAGATTAAAATTATGTTAACTTTATTTAGTTCAGTAAAGCGAAGGTAATCTAGTCACGTTTTATATCCTTTAGGATATTTTGTAACGCTAGGAAACTTCCCTGTCGAAGTAAAATCTGGATAAACATGTACTTTAACTATTTCTATTTTTGCTTACAATTTTCAACAAAAATTCACTTCCTACAACACAAAACTGTTGTAAAATATAGACAGGAAGGAACTACATATTAAGCAAAATTCATTAAAATCTCTGAAGCGCAGAACCGTTTCGGAATAGTTGAAATCTCTTGTTTAATAAAATTATTATTGTAATGTTTTTCTTATTTATTTAAACAGTTTTCACGGTGGGCTATTGGAAGATTCTAGAACCGAATTAACCAAAATTTATAGTTTAGGGACAGAACAGGCTTTAGAGTAGGTGACTTCGTAACAGTATTTTCTTAGAAACTTGACAAATAACAATTTTCAGACTGAAAATGATAAGCTTAATTCAAAACTTTAACTGGGGCTAGAGATTTCAGGAAAATTAATGATTATCTGGACTATTTATCAAACCGTCGTTACCATCAGAATATACAACAATAGGTCTCTTTTTAAAGTACATTTTGCAATGTCATTACCCTAGTTATGAACTGATGTATAGCTGCTATGTATTTAATATTCATTAAGATATAATTATATATGAAATGACCTTTTTTAACCTAAATCTTTTTCAGTGAAAACTATGAACAGTTTTCGAATATTTTTTAATATTTTGTATTCGGACTTGGGCTTGCGCTTTTCACAATCGATAGAATTCAAACGTAAATAAACAAAAAAAAAATGAAAAATTAATTTGCTTAAACAGGAAATAATTTTTGTAGCAATTAATTTTTATTAGATGAGGGCATAATTATCAAGAAAGGTTTATATCACAATAAGTGATGGAAAAGTAGCAGCTGCTTGTACCATATACTGACCGTTACAATTCGTCCAATTTATTATAAGAGACGTTTAATTAGCTTCAAGATTATTTTATGTTTGTTTCTTTTTAATGGAATCGTTAGAAACAAAAGCCCGTGTAAGATGAATCATAAAACAACATTGTTGACCGTGAAATTGTCAGTGTCAAGTTGCAGTTATTGTAATTCTAGATGAAGAAACTAGTTGGAAACAAGAAACAGTATTAAAACACTTATAATGATATAGGGAGATCCATCACATCGCAGTTCATTTGTTACTGTCTACTTCAGTCACATACATATTTTATAAGGATTGTATTTTGAAAATATTCCGTATTAAAGACGAGGTAAATGACCAGCTTGACAGGAAAAGGGGTTCCAAATATAGAGTAATAAATAAAAGAGAGGTTTTACAACATAATATGGAAGAAGCTGGCACAAAGTTTGTGCGCAGCCAGTTGAGTATGGCGCATTACAGCGACTAACTGAACTAACAAACCCCGCCTCTAACCATAGATAAAAAAATACTTATTAACCACGAGAAAATTGTCAATATTATTTTAATTTGAGGTTAAGTAGTCACTTTTCAACATATCTATATATATGATATCTATTTTTATTTAATTCTTTTTGGCTTTTTTCTATTTAAATTAATTATCTTTAACATTGGCACCAATTATTATCATAGGATTTATTATAACTCATCATAGGTAAGTTAAAAAAATAAAATAATGGAAACAATATTTTACATTTTATCCAATGTAGACGCTAGTGCGTAACCTTTTGTGCCGCAAAACCCTACACGTCCAACATCTCTCTTTTATTTAATGGTTCCAGTTTAAATGCTGGATCAGCAACAGCTTTTTTATGTATAAAAATATGTGGTTGATTGAAAACGTTTTTTGTCAAGTTACTAATTATATTGGGCACATATCACTAACACTTACTTGGTTTTAACGAAATATTCTATATTAAGAATCTAATTTTAGACTTTATTGAGGATAACGTCGCAAAAAAATTTGATAAAGATGAAAAAGAGCAATTCTTAATAAAACTTTGGAAAGAAAAATATTTCTGCCAAATGTTAAGACCTGTATGGTTAGACTAGACAAAATTAATAAGCTTTAAAAATCTTTCCAGAGCCGGATTTACGGGAGGGTTGATTTACAATAGAGAATTGGAGAAAAATCTTTCAAATTCCAACTAAATAAACACTAGTAAGCATCTTTTTCTTTGATATTTTTTTTGCTCATAAACAGATTCAGAAAATTCTGGAAAACTCATTACGTTTTTAATTGAAAAAAAAATGCTCGGTAAAAGTGATGTAACAAAAAGTACATAAGCCTATCGATCGGTTAGGTTGAAATAATTTAATTTAGTTTGGTAGACCTTGAAAAGCTTTTCAATTCCATCATATTAAATGTCAGTATTGTATTAAAAGGGTTTTACTGATGACTCGTAAAAAAAAAACAGAACAAAGGGTTGGAGACGTTGTAAACGATCCTCCCTTAATGCACACAACTTTTTCTGTGTTAGTAGAGGAAAACAAAGGCGGATCCAAAGATTTTTTTCTGGGTAAACTTGAAGTATAAATAATGCTCTGTTATATTATTCATAATATATTGTGCCCTCCCTTAAATCCGCCCTTGGAGGAAACCTCTAGTTTTCAAAAAAATATAAGGCACTAGTTTTATGTCAAATAAATTTCGAAAACAGTAGCATATTCTAGGATCAAGAAACTGTATTATGTGAGTTGTATCCAGGACGACCGTTATATGGGGTCGTCCTGGATCTTGTGTTTGGCGTCACGAGGATTGGCGCCAGGAAGACGGGCTGGAAATTTGCTTGCTCTAATATCGATTAGATATAAGTTCATTTTTTCACTTTGGGTCAAAAATTATAAATTTATAATAGGTATGGAGTGTCCGCGAGGGATAAAGAATAAGTGAATAGATGTGGTTGAAATATTTGTCACGCAAGCCTTCGCTTATATGAAAATAAAGCATTTTTTTGTACGTGACAAAGATTAATCATAATTTTGATCGAAATAAAGATTTCCACCAAGTCCATTATTCACAATTTCATCTCATTGGTACTGTAATTACGTATTTCTTTGAAGAAAAAAGTTCATTAGATGATCTTGGTGATTGTTTTTCACGCCTACACATTTTAAAGTTCATATAAATGTTTAGTGAAGAAAAGGATACTTCTTAATCGCCCTTCCACAAATATCTATTAGCTTTTAGATATTTTAAAGCATTTTCTTTAATTTTTGCAGTTTTATTCTTATATGGAACCTTCAAAATCAGCGAATTTTACTTTGGGAAACAAACAATGTACTATATTTGCACCTATAAACGCAGCATTTCAAAAGATGGGTGAAGTTAAGGGCGAAGTGGAACCGTTAGTTCTGTATCATATGCGTAAGTACTAATTTTTATATATAAATTGGTATTGAATTTTTGTTTTGTTTTGATGGTCTCCCTAGATAAACATAGATTTATTACAATTTTTAGTTAATATACCAAAAACCACCGATCAGCTCGGCAGTTCATCCACATCATTGTTAACGGAACTTTCAGGAAGTCCACCAATTTGGATAACTCACGTTACTGGTAGTTATCATAATGATATATACGTAAACAACGCTAGAATATTGGTTAGTCAATCGAATATACAGGGTTCTGGATCCAACTTATTACAGGTAAATAAGAGTCGTAATTTAAAAGGACGATTTCTTTTGTTATTCCTATTACTGTTTTAGAAGCATCTTTAAACATCTGTCAAGAATACTTTTATGTGTTTCAGGTACTCCACAAAATCGACGAAGTTCTGAGTCCTACGATTTCCCCAAGCTCCGTATCTAACAGAGTTTACAACCCCACAGCTTGGGAATTCCTAGACAATTACGATTCTATTATTTCGAATACACAAACACCTTACAGAGTCAGGTGAGTTAATATGAGGATATAATTGATATGATAGAACCTTTTGAATCTTTTTTTATTACAGAAATTTTCATCAAAGAGTTCATCAAAAAGGCAAACAAGACGTTTTCAAAGACGAAGGTGGACACACGTTTTTCATACCAATCGATGAAGGCTTTGGGGTGAGTGAATAATAAACAAAGCAAAAGCGTAGATAGGGAGAAACAAGGGGAACATACAGATTGCGAACCATGCAATTTACACAAGTAAATATGAGAAAAACAGCTTGAAAAAGAGAGAAAGAATAATTGTGCGCGGTTAGCTAGGGCGTATACTTAGTTACAGAGGCTGGACTGAAGCTTTTACTCAATCTGTATGTCCCTGATGGGCGCAAAAATAAGTAGTAGGGCAACTAATTATAAAAACCAAATTTGATTTTTTTTGCAGAATGATAGAGCAGCTTCTATCGATGAGAAAATAATAGATGGCCACGTTATACCGAAACAAGTGTTGTTTACAACGCCCACTAGGAAAGACGTTCCGTATCAGACTCTTGCAAATGGAGACAATACAATTAGAGTGGTCATTTTATTTACTCAAGAAAAACGTGGATCAGAGATAGTCAGTAAGTAACCCTATATTGTATAATTCATTTAACAGCTGTCAACTGTCTAACACAGTTTTTAGTGCAAAAGTCTTATAATCTCAAAAAATATTTCTATTTTCAGATTACGTTAAAAGTCATACACTCTTCGGAGATGGCAATCATACTCCAGGTGTAGTCCTTGCTCAAATTGTTAAAGCCAACATTCCAGTTAAAAATGGAGTCATCCACCTGATACAAAAGCCGCTCATGGTGGTGGATAGTTCTGTGAGACAATTACTAGAAGTAAGAATCTTTTTACTATTCTTTTCATTGATATTTACGCACGAGATAACCTGGCAAGAGTATCAGTTTTTGTTTACGAAAAATTGTCATATTTTGATATATTTTGACATATTTTGTCATATTTGGACATATTTTGTCGTATTTTGTCATATTTTGTCATGTTTTGACATATTTTGTCATGTTTTGACATATATTTTGTCATATTTGGACATATTTTGTCGAATTTTGACATGTTTTGTCGAATTTTGTCATGTTTTGACACATTTTGTCATATTTGGACATATTTTGTCGTATTTTGACATATATATTGCCATATTTTGTCGAATTTTGACATATTTTGTCGTATTTTGTCATATTTTGACATATTTTGTCATGTTTTGACATATATTTTGTCATATTTGGACATATTTTGTCATATTTGGACATATTTTGTCGAATTTTGTCATGTTTTGACATATTTTGTCATATTTTGACATATTTTGTACATCAACATTGCCACGGAATTTGTAAAGACCAGCTTTATATTAATATAGTTTGTAGAGACACAAAAAAGAAATTTGATTCGTTATTTTTGTAGTATTAGTTGTAGTTAGTGTGAATTTGTCGGATCCTGTGATTTTTAGAACAAACATATACAAGCTGCGACAAATCTTGGATCGCTTTATGCAATGAACACACGTCCACACCTGTTTTGGTAGATATGGAACTGAGCTAAGGGACAAGCTAAGATTTTTCGCAATCTGTACATCTTTGTAGGGCGAACTTGCAATGACTCTCTTACCCAAATATTCATTATTTAAAACTACATTGTTGAAAACATCTTTCCAAAACGAAAAATTCTAAAATCCCAAAAAAAAGAAAACTAATAAAGAAAGATAATTTCGATTGACACATTATTTTAACGTTTATTTAAAGGAGCAGATGGATTATATTTGCAACGTTGGCAATGTTGCTAGGCACGACAATATCCCTGAATATATCCAGGATTACGAACCGGATTACTACCAGAGATTTCCCGAATACTTACAACAACCTGTATGTCTTAAAATATACAAATAAACTTTAGTAATTCCAAAAGCATATTATGGAAAGTAACTGTTATTTCGTGTCGTACAGCGTACTGAATACAAGGTGGGTCAATATAAATGTTATTCGTTTTAGGCAATATTATGATTTGTGAAAATTTCAACTGTCTAACTATCACTAAATTAGTGTTTGCTTATGGATAAAATCGACTATTACGAATAACACACTTTATTCAACACAACTGAACACAGCATAAACGACTCACCTTGTATTCATAGCTTAAAAATCCGAGCTTGTGCTAGCTAATAACTATTAAACGCTATAGCTTGCTTGTCTTAAAGTATACAGGGGTAAATATTAGCAGCATTTGATGTCTATGTAGTAGATGCGTATTTAGATGAATTTTGAATAATTTTGTAATGTATAGGGTTGGTAAAAAGTATAAAAACACTTATGGTTTTTGAATATTTTTAAATAAAATTGGATTTCCCACTTCCGGTTCAACTTGTACAATTTTATTTTATATATAAGCTAGAAAATCTTGAAAATCAGAATAGGATACCATCCAGAGGCACCCCAAAAAAATGTTGTAACTACATTTTATTTATGATAAAGGCAAGGAGGATCAACAGTTTTTAATCCTTCATCTAACAAAAATAGAGAACTTTTAATACTTTTATAATTTCCACAGATAAATATATTGAAATAATTTTTTGTTTACTTTTTTTTCTTCTGCCACTGAAGCAATATCAGGTAATATTGATGTAACAAAATGCTTATTCCTACTTGTACGTGTCTCACACTTTATTTGTTCCTAGACCAGGAAATGTTAAAAAAAAATTCTTTTTCCAAAAAATGAGAGCTAGATAAAGCATCAGAAGCTTAAGCAGTAAGCAGCAAAAGAACGAATCTAAGTGAAAACATGTGAATATACAGGGTGTTTCAAAAAAAGGTAACACCGTCTCTAGGATAGGTAAAAAACTGAAAAATAATTGGGGTTTGCTAAGTAAAATTTTTTTCTAACGCCATCCGTTTTCAAGATAAAGGGCGTTGAAGAAAATAAAAAATTACACATTTCTTACGATTTTGCCGAAACTACTGGCATCATTGCAATGAAATTTTATACGAATATGTTTTGGAAGCTGATATATCCCATGAATTTGTTTTTATATCTAACTCTCATAGAGGGCGCTAGTTACACGATTCATACAACGTATTATTCTACATAACTTTTTTTAGGGTAGAATTATTAGTCAAAACTCCAAGTGATTATAAACATCGTTTAATTTTACACCAAAAAGGTACTCTTGGTGAAACTCGATATTATGTACCGTTTTCGGAATATTTTGATTTGAAAATTATGAAGTAATAATCGCTCCTGGTATAAACTAATGATAATCAATCAATAAATGTCAATTTTACATGGCAAACTTAGAGAAAAGGGAACTTTATCATTAGTTTATACCAGGAGCGGTTATTACTTCATAATTTTCAAATCAAAATATTCCGAAAACGATACATAATATAGAGTTTTACCAAGAGTACCTTTTTGGTGTAAAATTAAACGATGTTTATGTTCACTTGGAGTTTTGACTAATAATTCTACCCTAAAAAAAGTTAGTTATAAAAACAAATTCATGGGATATATCAGCTTCCAAAACATATTCGTATAAAATTTCATTGCAATGGTGCCAGTAGTTTCGGCAAAATCGTAAGAAATGTGTAATTTTTTATTTTCTTCAACGCCCTTTATCTTGAAAACGGATGGCGTTAGAAAAAAATTTTACTAAGCAAACCCCAATTATTTTTCAGTTTTTTACCTATCCTAGAGACGGTGTTACCTTTTTTTGAAACACCCTGTAGATTGACAATGAAAATATACATTTCTTGGTCTAAAACTAAAAAAATAGTTTCCACAAATTCGAGTACATATACCTACACTGCATGTTTGTTAGATTGAAGTTGCAAAAATAATGGGAAGTCAAGTCATGGGAATTCATTGCTAGAAAAATCTTAATAGATGATTGGTTCTGATTATACTGTATGTATGATAATGAAGCTCAAATTGGGAATACTAATTTTATTTACTAATACATTTTGTAAATAATGATTGTTTTACAAAAACTTTTATCAAACAAAGTTTTATTTGGAAAATTTATTGTTAGGAACAAGAAGGACGGATTCTAAGCAACTTCTTCAGAGCCATCCAAGACGCAGGAGTCGAAGGCCAAAAATTATTATCAACATTAGACAAAGGTCACGAAGTAACTCTATTCGCTCCATGCAATAAAGCAATGGAAGGTGATTTGATTTTAAAAAAACTCTTAGCCGATCCTACAAAATTAATGGACATATTAAAAATGCACGTTATCGTAGACAGTAGGTTATACCTTGAGAAGATCTTTCTGGAAGGTCAAGTAAGGGTAAGTTGAATGAATGATTAACTTTCTAAAGATTGAAATAATTTATTTTTATAGCCTTTCAAGTTTAATACTTTGAGTCCTGGAAAAACTCTTTACTTCAACGTCATATCCTCTGATATCAACAGAACTTTATCAGTAGAAGGTGGTGGGGTAAACGCGACAGTCATACAACCTGACCTAGCTGCAACTAACGGCATTATACATATCATAGATAGAGTTCTCGGGGTACCTTACAATACAATTTTGGACAAATTGAGGTCAGATCCAATGCTCCAGTAAGTAATCTACCTTCTAACCAGTTCATATTTTATAAAAATTTTATCTTCTAGATATACATACCAACTGGGCAATCTCCAGAACTTCAACTATCAATTAAACGACACTAGCAAACGTTTTACTTACTTTATACCAACAAATAAAGCATGGAAAGATGCCGAAGTTGATTTACCATCTGCTATTAAGAAAGTGTTTATGAAGGAATACGCTTTTCATGTAAGTTTGAAGAATTATAGAGAAGCTTTAACCTGTTTTTTTGGGGTAACATTCACTGAGATCTGGAAGATCTATTGTGCCCCCTTATTTGATTGTCTAAGCCCTATTAGATCTTTCCAATGCTCAGATCTTCTCTTTCTCTTGGCTTCACCTATTTCTTCCAATATTACATTGGTGATGATTCCACAAAAGGATTCAAGTACCCAGAAAGGTATTTCAGTCCCCCTCATCTGCTGTTTCATTTCCTTCTATTCCAATGTATTGTTAAAACTTCCTCACTATTAGTTTCTTTCTTATTTTCAGGCTACCGCAACTTTAGAACGACATTTAGTAGTATCCAATGAATCATATACAATGGAAAGAATTAAGCAGTTATCCAACGACAGCAATACTTATGGAACGTTTGGAACTAGACGAGATGTAAATTTACCAACTACAAGAGGTTCTTTGGCACTTTATATTGAAGAGAAAAAGGACAACAGTGAGTATAATAAAAGAAAAACGTGTGTGTCGTTTAATATTTGTTTGAGACTTAACCAGCTTTCGATTTATAGATAGTTTTTTTATCACAGGCTTACTGCAAGATTATTTTGAACAATGTTGGTACTATAGAAAGTTTTTGTACATTATTCAAAGTACTGAGTGTGGTTTTGTAAATTTTAGTGTACCTATATATAGTAAACCTTTTTGCTTTTTATTTTGAATTTAAATATGTATATTTGTATATGAAATTACACTCTATCTAGCTATTTGAATTTATATAGTTAAGTATATTATTTACTTCTTACTTAGTCGTCCAAATCCGAGTAAGCCTTTTTTAATTTCAATCTTTAAATGATTTGTCCTATCATTTATATTTCCGTGTACCTATATTGATTTTTGGACATTATTTTTGTATTTTTATTTCTCCTGGCATTTAATTAAGTTAAGGAAAAAAATTAGGTTTTCAATGATTTATTATGATTTTATTTTTTATTAATTTACGTTTCGTTAATTTTATTGTAGCCGATGATCCAGAATCAGAAAATACATGTAAGTTTACTATATGAATATAATTGTGTTTGTTTTAAAATGCTTTCTTGCTGGTATCGCTATATAAAAAAGTCAATTACTCGCAAAAAGAACTAACAACTATTTCAACTCTTATTCTCAATATTCACACATGCCATATTACTTTCCTTTTCTTTTCATATCTCAATATTTTCAGTGCTACTCAATCTTCTCCACATGCTCTTTTTTGACTTCTCCTTAAAAGTGCTCTATTAAAATGAAACTCACTTAAACACATGCACAATACACTTAACACTTTGCCTGAATAGCACAGATTCACACAAGCTACACTTACACTATGACTGTGGTACTCAAGAAATACATTATTAAAAATCCTTTATATTAAAATGTGTTATTTATTTTCAGCATTCACGATCGTATGGAAAGGACGAAGGATACCAGTTTTCAGACCTAACGTAGAATGCACCAATGGAATCATCCACTTAATCGATCTGCCCATGGTCAGAGATGAAGATATCGTTGTCGGTTCTGCTTTTACTTTTGTTCCACAAGTAACCATGCTTATGGTATTCGTTTTCTTCTTGATTTAAAATTAAATGTAAATTTCGTCGATACAGAGATTTTGCGAGGAGTTGTACTAAGATCTAAATAGATAGGTACCTCATTTTCTCTTTCTGATTAATTTTATGATTCAATAAAAATTTGTGATAAATGTTTAAAATCGTACTGAGATTGTGTGTATTTCGAATAAAAATGTTAACAGGTTGACTGTCTATTTCAAATAAATACATCTTCAGATGCACAATCAGAAGGTACTTGATCTGGAGAGAATGGTGGCTATGCTTTAGCAATTTTAAATGATGATAAAGCGGATTTAACAATTATTATCATCCACATCTGTGAATATATCTTCTTCATACACATCACATCACAAATATGTAGCATTTACATGTTTAAATTAACATGGCAGTCAACTTATTAAATATTTATATAGGTATCTATATTATGTTTGAAAGGAAAATCAAAAATGTTGCTCTGGTACTAGGACTAATAATAGGTGGAATCAAAGTTTTCAATGTTTGTAGATGGGTATATTTAACTTCTATATCAAAAAACGTGGTAAAGAAATTAAGGCATAAAATCTTTTGCAAAAGAAATGGGTTAATTTATGAGTAAACTGCCCATGGCCTAGCTATTTTGGAGTAATATGTCAAAACTTTATTGTTAATTTGGAGCCTAGTTTAATTTGAATGAAACAAAGGCTGAAAAACTACCAGAAAGAAGGTTTTTGAAAATAACAGGCCTATATCTATGTCTTTTCCTTAGTTAGTTACATTAATTTATTTTGAAAAAAGGGGGGAATTATATAAATGTAATCCTTCACTATAAACTACATAAATGTCAACAACTTAAAATTAAGAATTTTTGTTGAAAAATGGAAAAAACAAAAGAATATATTATTCAAAAACTACACCTGCTGCTGCAAATATTTTAGCACTTCGAACAATTTGCTTTTGAAACGAATTTAATGAATTTTGTATTTTACTGCCTTAGATTTGAATGCAATTTTCGTGTATTTAATGTAAAATAATTATATATAATATATCTATATGTTTAATAAATCTCAAAAGACTTAACAAATAAGTAATAATAAAATATATAATTAATATTTAAGATTTTAAGAAGCATAAAACGTTATATCTTTCAAATTATATGCAAATACCAACGTTTTATTTATTTTACAAAAAAAAACTGCCTTTTGAAAAAAGACGGAATCAAAAACAGAAAGTCAAAATATGAATTGTAACGGAATTGTATCCTCTTATATAAAGTGGACTTTTTATTTATTCATAATCTTTTTATAAATATTTTTTAGGTGATATGTGTACCATCTTTAATTTCAGATTGAAAACTAAATTAAATGTAAAATATAATCGAACATTTTGTATAATGCTGGGCGTAAATGACAATGCTTTTGCTTTTTTTATTTGTAAATATAATAAATAAATAATAATAAATCTATTTATGTCGCGATTAACTGAAATTTTTTCAAATAAATAACTGTATGAGTAGTCGGAAGAGCCGTTTAGGTTCTTTACAGTTCCTTGTTAAAAAAGTATATTCTAAAAAAGTACCTATATTGAATAAAAAACATTATTTTGCTATGTAGATAGAAAGTTAAATCAGTAAAAAATCTGTTAGAATATAAGTGAATCATTAAATTTCAATATTTAAAATAGAATGGATAAAATTTTTTTTCCATAAAGTGTTCTATCTAAATATTCCGACTGTATTTGAGCTTTTGTATGATTAAAGTGTGAATTGAGTTGTAAATATTTCTATTTTCAATAAAGCAGTATGTGCTCTAATCGATATTTCATTTAAAATCAGTTATAAAATGCAGGAATACATTCATTATGGCTTAAAATCTAATTTAATAAATCATTTGCTTTTGAATTGCCCGCTCGTAAACACTATTCCTGTCAATTGTCATCTATTAACAGTCTATGAGATTGATGGAATTCAAACAAACGACTTTAGAAATCACACCAAGAATTACCACATATTTAAAAACAATTTTTTTCTTCATCAGTTGTTAATTGTTAAATTATTATTTTAAGGAACAAGGGAATATTTTAAAAGTAAATAAAAACTTACATTTAAACTCCATGACGTAGGCTCCATCCCAATATACCATTTGAACTGCACCATTCTTTCCATTATCCAGCACTTAGCACTTTTAAAAAGCCCTAAACCGAAATAATCGAACCATTTCCATATACCGACCGACGGTTGCCACCACATTTACCACAGACCTTACTAGCAAACATCACATAAATTTCCCTATCATACTGATACAGCCTCTAAGTCCACTACGTTAGAGCAACTTCGAGCCAGTACCTGAGTTTACGTTTTATATAGAGTGACCCAACTATCTATAAAAACCGGTTGCTTGTCTCATTTAAAATAGATTACATTTTAGAGTACTGTATAAAAATACACATCTCATGTTGTAATTTACTAAATTAAATACATGCAATTCGGTCAGTATAGCGTAAGTTGAAAGATGTTGAAAATATTAAAATAAATTTATAGTGATATGGAGTTGAATAAACAAAGTCATTTATTGTACTCAAAGGAAAAATATGTGATCATATATTCTATTTCAAATACACACATAAATTTGAAAATTTGTGTAACCACAAAAAAAATTTCAGTTAAAAAGGTAAATCTAGCATGCAGTTGAAAAATTGTTTAGATTGGAAACACCCTTAATTCTGTCTGGTCCATTTCTATGCCCAAATTTTCACTTTTGAGCTGCCTGCAACATTCCATTCACCTAAAAATTTCTGTGAGACTGTTTTGCTATTTCAAACAAAATTTTAATTCAAAATATGTACCTAAAAAGTTTCCTACTAATATTCAAAATAATATATAGATGATTAAAATGAATTAAAAAAAATCTTTTCAAGTTATACCTAAAGTTAAGAATTGTCTATTGAAATTCAAAAATATTAAATTGCCTTTACTACTTTTGCTCACAAAATGATGCTGCGCTGAAAAACACTCAACCTGAAATAAAATAAACACAAACAAAATCCACATCAAAATATCCTCTTGCTGGGGTGTTTCCAATATTTCATTTCTTTATAAAAAATATCATAAGTATACGAAAAATGGGCTAGTTTCATGGGTATGAATTAAAATAACTAGTGTACTATAAAGTTTTTCGTTCTGACAACAGCGCAAAATCTCCTTGTTTGTCATTGGCTCTAACCTACCACGGGAATTCAAATTTCAATATTTTTTATTAGTTGCAAATACTTTTATAATTGAGAACTTGAGACACCCAATATATCTTGTGACATTTTCAGTGAAATTCATGAAACTAGCTCATGTTAATAATAAAAACATTTCAGACATACTCTTTGAATAACAGAAATAGAAAATATACCTAATTATTAAAATCCAATAATTGAAAGTTAAAAAAAAACTGTTTTATATCTCTAATTTAAATTCTATTTTTGTTATTCGTCACAACAATCACCTACCTTTTGGCAAACCGCGTTTTCAAGTATCGAGACAAGCGAATTAAATCTGTAAAAAAAATAACAAAATGAGAGCGTTATAAATCAATATTGTTTTGTAGAAAAAAAATTAATAATCGATATCAATTTCACCGAAGTTTTTATGACCGACATCTTTTGTCCAAGTAGAAAATGTATAAACATACATAACCTAACCAAATAAAGTGTCAGTACTTTCAAACTAACTTATTTTATGTCGACTGACTGCTATATCAGCAGTGGATTGACTTGTTGCTCTGATTTTAAAGTAAAATTAAGGTTTTTTCTCGGCCACTATCGAAAATCGCATGGTATACTTCATAGATAACATAATACGTATACTTATACTGGTAAACTAGACACTACCAGATGACACTACCTATACCTACTTGTCAAAACACGATCGTCTTTCAAGTCCAATTTTATATATTATTATATTTTTGTCGATACCTACATGAATTCTGTCTACACTTTCCTATAAGTGTCTATAGGAATAAAAAAATACTATCAAGTAACGAAAAAGCTTTTATAAAAATGTTTTTTTACGATAAAAATTCCGTAAAAGTATCGTACATCAACGTTATACAAATAGCCAACTATGAAATACACTTTTGTAATAGATGTGACAAATACTAAATACTTATAATCCCCAATATACCAATGTAAAATTCTTAGTTATTAATAATAAAGGACAGTACCGCATAATATAATAACTTAAAATGTGAAATAGAATTAATATAATACTAATTACCTGAATATAACATATCAAAAATATGCGTAATCACTGCTAGACACACCGACACAATGTACAAATCGTAAATGACTTTTTTTATGCAAAATGGCTTCGGCAGCAGCATCAGAAGTAGGCTTTGATTGGTTTTAATCACGTCTTGACACATACGGTTATTCGTTTGTTTTTAAACTTGTTCGATTTTGCAATGAAAGCCATAGATCTGAATACGATTTTTATAGGGTTAATCATAGAGAAATATATTTCTATTTTGTCTATGGGGTTAATAAAAAGTGATAGAAGATTTAAATATACAGAGTGATTGTGGAACGTCTTATAAGAGGTAATTATTAACGGAAACAGTGCGCGAGATTTTTATAAAGTTTTGTTTGTAAATGATTTGGGGTAGGTTAAAATTTTAAACAGTTTTGTTAAAAATTACAGTTATTTTAATGTAAAACGCCATCTATTGGTACTTCCATTTTTATTTTTTCCATAAAACTTACCTGATCGCTTATTTTATTTTATTCTCAGCAAATTAATAAACAAAGACAGGTATTTTATTTTATGATATAAAAAAACTTGTAATTGTCAATTCTTTCAAAATATAATACTTTTTCAATAAATAGATTACACATAGTTGATTTTAAGGTACATAAGTTCTCTTTTTAAAAGTCTAAGTGTTTTAAACTGGAGACAGCACATCCAAATTGAGATACATTTTGAGTTTTAGAATCACCATCATTTTGTATGTCTAAAAAAAAATTTTATTAGTATCGAGAAATATTGAAATACTGAGTAACTTACCAGGTGGTAAGTGAAGAACGTCTATTGAAAACTTTTTCCTTCTCAGCTTAAAACCGTACTCCATGGAGCCTGGATGTCTAGAAGCCAACGAATTTATGGCTGCTAATTTGGTTAGATAAAAAAATCCATTGTATTCGGATAAACTTTGATTTTTCTCAAGTTCCGTACCACTAAAAGCCTGCAATCTCATAGCAATATCACTAGAATGTATACATCTATCCAAAGATATCTGAAAGAAATAATACATTTTGGATACCTCAATATAAATATAATTAACAATTATATTTTTCTACATTCATGCAAAAAACAACACTTTTGTGAAACACATCTAATGGGAAAAGTGCAACAAAATCTTTGTTGCACTCATCTGTCATTCTTGTGTCAGTTTTGTGATGATTAATGACAAACATAAACATTTAAATAAAATAAAAATCCAGAGCAACTACCTGATCCTGGTTTAATACAACAATAATATATGTATATCTTACTACTTAGTCTCAACGAGTTACAATTATTGAAAAATCTTTGACTAATTAAAATTTAAATGGTCAAAGCGAAAACCAGCTATTTTTAAGTACTGATAAGGTGGAGGCCATAAAGATACAAAAAAAAGAAGAACAGTTTGTTTGATTAGGTTAGGTCATAGGTTAGGAAACCAATATATATTCTAATTTTCCAGTTTTTCCATGAATGTAGAAAAAATATTGTATGGAATTCTTGCAAAACGTGTTTTTTTGGCACTTGTTGCATGAATAACTATTTTAAATGTGATAATATTGTACCGTTACTGAATTTCAGAGTTCCTACAACAAATTCCAGAACCAATAGCCTTTTTTATGAATTACCACATAGGACAAACGTTTACAAATTTTCACCATTAAACCACCTTATCATTGAGTACTCCTTAATTGAGTCAAGCATTGATATTTTCTGCACAAATGATAGTCAAATAAAAAGAATCTTTTTCCGGAGTAAAGTCTTCACTTTGCATAATATATGATGTTTGTGTAAGTTTCTTTTTGTGAATGCCTAGCTGTATGTGAGTGCTTACTTTTCTTTTCCCAAAAAGGTTAGTGAGTTTACGTAAGTACCTAGCTTTATTAGAAATACTGCATTGTATTATTTTTTTTGTCTCTCGTGTCTTTATTATCCTGTGTTTGTCCTTATCCTGTAATTGGACTTGCCCGAGGATATTGTAATTGAATAAATAAATAAATTAATATATTTTTCATAAAATTATCTATTTAAAGAGACTGGTTTTTCTTTTATAGAACTACTTATATATTATTTGACTTTTTGTCATAAAATTTATCAGTTATTTTGGTTTAACGTTTTATCTTCAATTCAAATATTTAAATACGATTTTTACATTCAAAGAACTGACAAATATTATCAAACACAATAATAATTACCATCACTATCTCAATCCTACAATCACGATGACTAATTTGAATACATTTCATGACAAATTTAATTGACGCAATAATAATAACAATAAATGTACCTGTAAATTTTATATGTCAAATTTGCTGATGTATAAATATCATTTTGATACAATTGAAGATATAAATTTGTTATGATTTTTTAAAATTCCAAAAATTTATCAGCAGAAAGGTTATTAAAATAGAAAAATTTACCTCATGATATAAATGTGTAGGAATGGTAACCACGGCCACAGTATACGCAGATCTTACTAATGCCCTCAAGCAAAAAATGAATTTATCCAGATCTCTGGTACTGTCTATGGAATGTAAGGACTTCCTGTGGGGCAACCACATGGGAGAACCTAAAGAATGTATGCCGATCCTCAGAATAGATCTTTTTTCCGGAGAATCTTTGAGAAAAAACTTTCCATCTCTAATTTTATTTCTAATCGACTTTAAGAGAGCATTATATGCTGGATTCGAGTATGTTTTTGAACCTAGAAATCAAATAATTTACAAATTAAAATGTTAATTTCACTTATATTTTTAAAAACTCACCGTTTTCAATTCTTTGTCCGGTCCAATAACATATATCTGAATTTTCAATATCACTATATAACATATTTTTTGATAGATCGTAGATATGTCCAATTTGTTTCACATGTTGTCTTGCACTGTTGTTGGTGGGCAAATGTTGGTATCTGAATGCTATTTTCATTTTATCACTAATACCAGGAGATTTTAAAACTTTCTCTTGATCTAAATCACTATCAATCACAGCAGGTAATTCTTTGATCTACAAGAAAAACAAATCTAATATTGCTACTACAAAAAGAAAAATATATCAATACTTACAATATTGGAAGGATTTACATCTTGACTAGCTATCATCGTAGAATGTTTAGAAATAATGCCTTCGGCAAGAAAATACTTAAGTATAATCTTTGAATAAGATCCATGAAAATCTTCTTCTGTAATATAAAAAGAAGCAATGGAATGTTAACATACTATGAATACATATAAACTACCAAAATGAAAATTAAAATATGACTTGATGATGTAATTATGTTTATTCTTTGCACAACTATAGACACACCACATGTTTGTATTAATCTATTGATTATCTTCATTAATCAATATATTAATAGCTATTAATTAGATATTTGATTTACTCCCATCAATTATAATACACTAAAATATATACTTATTTTAAATTATAAATATTTTCTCACCTATTAAAACAACAGTTCCAACTGGCAATCCACCTCCTACAACAATAAAAGACAAATTAAAGATTATAGGAACTGACCTTTCTCTCCAGTGTATTTAGGTAATTGATTTAAAAATATAATATAAAATATTATAAAGCAGCTCTGTTAAACATTCATACGAATAACATATTCTTTATTTTCGAAAAATATGAAAAACTAAGAAATATGCAGTTTTCAACTTATGCAAAAAGAACAAAGAAATATAAGTATAACCTATAGATAATCACCTAGTAAAGTATCCAAGGATGGTATACCCGAGGAAACAAGTAAATGGCCATTTTGGGCACTGTATGCTGTCCCTGGAATGCTTTTTGGTATTTTCTTTTCCATGGAAAATAATTTACTAAAAATCTTTCTTCCTGTCTTCTATAACACACTTTCGCCTTTTTCCTTGTCGACTCAGGTCAGGAACTGTCAGTCGAACTCATTTGACATAAGCAGCTGTTTTCCTAGTGTCAAATATCTTCTTCTTTTTTTTTGTATCTTAAAAAAGTAGAAAGAAAACAACCAATTCAAAATTTGTTAGGTTAAGATTCTCTAGGTTGATAGTAAACATGGCCCTCCAAAGATCAAAATACTCTCAAATTCCTCAAGATGCTGTATTATTAACTGAAACTCAGGCTCTTCTGTACTCTACTAAAATATTAAACAATTGGCCAAATAAATCAGACGTGTAAGATTATGAATACAGATCCATTTATATCCATTTTCCATCAACTTGTTTTATGTCTCTATAGAATGTTTTTGAAATTTCATAATTTTAGACAAAAACCTTTTACAGACTTGGCTATAAATATGGATCTGGAGTACTTGCTGCTACTAGCATGATGACGGGAATATTTATGAATAGCTATTTTAGAGGAAGGTTTAAACTGCTAAACTTTGGGCAAATGTCATCCTATTTACCTATTGCTGCTGTACCAGCTGCAGTATCATTTTTAACGCACCAACAGGTACATTGTTATAAGGTATTCTAAAATGCACTCTAATAGAATTTGTTTCTTTATATTTTATATCCAGTTTGTATTAACTTCGCTCATATTAAACATAGATGGATGTCCAATATGCTTAGAGACCCGAGCATCAGTTTTACAAGCACTTAGTGGTTGTGTAATGCCTTTAATATTGGCACCAATAACATCATTAGCTGTAAGTATTATCTACTAAAATAATTATATTTTCATTACAATTTCTTATTATATTTTTTAGCTAGTTCATAGGTATCATACATATGACATGCCATATATAACCAAAGAGCCGAGAAAAGTTTTTCAGATAGTTGGAAAAATGTTTAAGCAAATAAAAGGTCCTGCTTGGGGCATATTGTTGGGACAAGCATTTGTAGGTAGTGTGGTTACCTACTTTGAAGCTGATTCAATATTGAGGGTTAATTTGGAGTTGATGAAATCAGAGAAAAATGTTGAATTGTTGACTTGAGAATAATCTTGAATTTGTAGTTTTTTATGTGATATTTTTAGTAAAGTTTTTGTTTGAATAATGACTTTTATTTTCACTTATTTATAAAATTTTAGTCCTCTGCAATGTGGACAAGTTCTTACATACATTTTAAGAATAAAGTTATTGCCTTCAACATTGCACTAAGTATATGCTCCTCTAACAGAACTTTAATTCATTCTTTTTCACATTAAATACCAAAATTCATTGACGGATGCGTTTAGGAATAAATAAAGGGCCCGTTATGTAGTCCTGTCATACTAAGTTCCATATGGATAGAGATTTAATTCGAAATGGAAAACGGTTTTAATATTCAGAATATAGAAAGATAATTAAAGCTGGTTTTCTATTAAACTCTTTGTATATTAATTAACATGGTAATCACTAGAATTACAAAGAATCAGGTTTATGGTAATGAAGGCGACATTAGATTTTTTATAATTACTTGCTAGAAAGTGTTTTTACCGCTACACGTGAGTAGTCTCGTCTTCTTTTATCATTTTTTAAATTCATGTCACATGCGACAGTGAAATTAAACACATCGTTTTGGTAAAGGTTTTTAAAGATAAACGTTTTTAAAATATGCACCTATGACAATTTACTTCAAAATTATTTTAATTATCTGAGACCTTTTATATATGTAGGTACCTATAGTAGGATTATTTTTTATTAAATTTTTGCTCTTATTTTGTTGCCTTTAACATTCTGTTAGTTCTTATGAAAGAATGCTTAAGGCCACCACATATAATTATAGAGCCCATATATCATTTAGGAAGAAACCAAATACCTACCACAAATTATCAATGTGGGATTCAAAGTCTTTGTGTCAGCTGTTTTCGAACAAGTGGTCGTTCCTTTATGTAAAGTTGGGTATGAAAAAAGACTTTATATTTGATATGCATCACCATATGAAAATAATTATTATTTTTATATAAATAGGCCAGCTCTGTGTATTTTTATTTTTGGAATTATCTAGGTTACTAGCTGTATTAATTATTTTTACTTTTGCTTAAAATCTATGGAATATGTAACACTTTGTGCCAACCAATACATTTTTTATTATGACAGTGGCCGAGAACATGCCACAACCTTTTTAGCGAGAAATATTTTTATATATGATCAAGATATTTACATAAAACTCCTAGCATTTTAATTTTTTATAAAAAAAATTGCTTTACTTATAGGAAAGTAACATAAATTATCCTCTCCAGCGAACCGGAAGTATATATCTATAAAAATATCAGCCTCTCTATCAAGTTTTTACTGGTTTCTGGGACATCCTTTATCTAAAAACTAAAAATTCAAAGTAACAAATTTGATAGTCCTGGAAATAATTGAAATTTACACAAAGATCAATATGATATTGCACCCTGTAGAGGTCCGAATAAAATCTACCTCGAAACCCAGTTCTCTTCTTCATACGAAGATAGCTATACCATTACCCATCATTACCACATTGCACACAGACCCGTGGTCAGTCGGTGATGGCAGGATTTTTCTTTTAGTCTCTTGGCTTAGCGAAAATATAGAGTTGATTCGACGTACATATATTATTATTTCATTCAAGATGAATATCTTCACAATAGTATTTTGTAATGTTTTAAATTTTGTGATTTGTGATGAATTTTTGTCTACAGAAGTAAGTATTTTATTTTATTTAATTATTTTGAATTTAATTTTAGAAATTATGTAAATAATTATACATTTTATCTCAACTATTTTCATTGCCTTGTGCCTATTTTATAAATAATTTGAATTAATATTTTTGATAATATTTTTAAGCTTGGGGAACAATATAAATTATTTTTAGGGTTTCAAAGTATTTATCAAATTAAAATTTAAAAGCTATCTCAGTTTATAGAGATTTTGAACATTGCTCATTTATTTTCTCAAACTATATTTTTTATAAATATATATCCTAAATAAAATAACATTTTGAAAATTACTAACCTTTTTATGTGTAAAAGTAAATATGTAATTTTAAAGATTCGAGTCATTGTCCTGTATAAAAATAAAACTAACTGATGTGCTTCCTTTTTATAATTATATCTACAATTTTTTTCAACTTACTAGAACATCTTGAAATCCGTCACGTCGCAAAAGTCGACAAGTAGGTAGGCAATGCTACTAAGTACCTTTTAACATTTTTATAATACTTTTAAGACAAAATCGTGCAAGATATATTGTGTGATGAGTAGCAGAAGAAATCAGAGATGTAACCTTGACAAGATCAAGGTTTCGATAGACTGAATTGTTGTGGATTAGTGGGTGTTAATTACACTAATCCTAAGACAGTTCCACTGATTAGAATAAATTGTTAAATTGAATAACGTCGCTTTTGAATTTGATTTCGGACAAAGTTTTGTCAACGTAGAAAATTTTTTAAATGAAATTCCTGATCTATTTATTAATATCAATATTAGAGCCTTTTTAATGTACCGCCACTGTTGGGCATGGTGTAACGAACCACAAATTGCTTGAGTACCCAAAATCAAAAAACTAGTTTTTAATCAAAATAATTATTATTTAGCAGTGTCCAATTTAAAAGTAAAAAAAATAACCGTTGTTGTACATTTTTTATTCACCAACAGACAAAATAATTATGGATAATAGCCGGCCAACTGCGAAATACAAAAGGTAGAATCTTATAAAAAACGTCCAGAAAAAAGCATGATTCATATTTTTAAATGAATAAATAAGTAAAGATGAATTCAATGATAATAAATTGTATTTTATTATAAGGAATGATATAAGAGCATTATGTTTAAATCGTGTGAATAAATTGAATAAAAAATCAATCACCTTTGGACAAGTCATCGGCTTTAATAGAAGCTGATAAGTTAAGATATTTTTATTATAAGAAAAGGAATTTCCTTTGTCTACAAACTTATATTTTTTTTTGCAGAAATTTCGATATCAAAATCCAAAATTAATATCCAAAAAGGATACGTCAGAATTTTTTGACAGCGGCAAGTCCTATAAATCCTATAACGCAGTACAGAAACCTTTTCACGTGGTTAAGAATACGATAGTGAGAGGACCTCCTAAAACCATAGAAGATACTGTCAGTAACTTAGTAACCGAAAATATAATCGAATCCAAGCCTTTAGTAGTCGTCAAAAATACCAGCAGTCCTCACAAATTTATCAAACAACAGAATGCTCCCAAAGTTGTTGATTGGTTCTTGGGACTAGTAGGAATTAAACAACCAGAAACGAATGCACCTCATGTGAATCCTTTGAAGAATTGTCCAAGCTGCAGTAAGAAATATTTATACTGTTCCATACTGTTCTGTATGTATTTTAAATAAACAATTTTATTTGTAGCGTGTGGAAGAACTTTTAAAAACGTACGAATCGTGGGAGGAATTGAGACTATGGTTAACGAATACCCGTGGATGACTGCACTTTTGTACAACAACAGATTTTATTGCGGGGCTTCCTTAATAAACAACAAATATTGTCTTACGGCTGCTCATTGCGTTAACGGGTATGCTACTTTAGTGCTAAATTATTTGATGTTAGTAAATCGGTTTCATTAGCACGTTAAGTGTTACCTGGATATTCGATTTAATGATAGAAAGTTCTTCTTTCTCTCACAAGGACAATGAAGAGGCCAGTTCACTAGTTCAGGAAGGAGATTGACGTGCACTCTCATTTTCGCATACCCTCGTATACCAAATAATGTATATAAGATGTTGTTGATTTTTTTTCCATCTTTATTTATTATTTGAGATTGTGCATCTGAAATTTCTGCTCAAAATTCCTAATATTATGGGCTCTATGATTTTTTTACTAGACGCGTGTATTTTCGACCAACATAAAATCACTTTAAATTTTTTAAAATTGGAACTTAGTTCCCTCAGACACTTTTCAATATGAAAATCTACTAATTTGTCCCCTTGGATGACGAAAATGCCCATAAAAGTCTATGGTTAAAATTAAATTTTCGTACCCCTCACTTTCGCATCACCTTGTACACAAAATATCATAGATACACAAATGCTGATTTTTTTCCATATTTGTTTATCATTTGAGATTATGCATCTGAAATTTCGGCTCAAAATTCCTATTATTTTGGGTCTTATGATTTTTTTACTAGACGCGAGCATTTTCGACCAACATAAAATCACTTTAAATTTTCTAAAATTGGAACTTAGTTCCCTCAGACACTTTTCAATATGAAAATCTACTAATTTGTCCCCTTGTATGAAGAAAATGCCCATAAAAGTCTATGGTTAAAATTAAATTTTCGTACCCCTCACTTTCGCATCACCTTGTACACAAAATATCATAGATACACAAATGCTGATTTTTTTCCATATTTGTTTATCATTTGAGATTATGCATCTGAAATTTCGGCTCAAAATTCCTATTATTTTGGGTCCTATGATTTTTTTACTATGCACGTGTATTTTCGACCAACATAAAATCACTTTAAATTTTCTAAAATTGGAACTTAGTTCCCTCAGACACTTTTCAATATGAAAATCTACTTATTTGTCCCCTTGGATGACGAAAATGCCCATTAAAGTCTATGGTTAAAATTAAATTTTCGTACCCCTCACTTTCGCATCACCTTGTACACAAAATATCATAGATACATAACTGCTGATTTTTTTCCATATTTGTTTATCATTTGAGATTATGCATCTGAAATTTCGGCTCAAAACTCCTACTATTATGGGCTCTATGATTTTTTTACTAAGCATTTGTGAGTTTTTCTCTCACTCACGTTTTTATTTAAATATTTGTTTCAGTTTTTCCAAGGATAAGATTTCCGCGGTATTTTTAGACCACGACAGATCGAATTCTCTAGAGACAAGTACCATATCAAGGAAAATATCGAACATTTTCAGACATCGCGGATACGGAACTGGTGGAACTTACAATAATGATATTGCAATTCTTGAGCTGGATCAAGAAGTACCATTCACAGGGTTATTAAAACCCGTATGCTTACCGCCAACAGGGAAAAGTTTTACAGGTTCACAAGGTAAAAAAAGTTATCATGACATCGATTATAAGCAATTGCAGTTATTAAATTAAATACTTTGTTTCCTATTGTTAAATAAAATGTTGTATTCATTTATAACTCTTTTCATGTATTTTTTTTTAATTTGACTCATTATTTAGATTAGCATCTTCCGTAGAAACTTCTAAACAGGATGCGAAATTAAAAAAAATGTGTTGTTTCAGGAATAGCTACAGGATGGGGTGCAACTAAACAAAACGGACAAACTTCTAACAAATTGCGAGAGGTCAAAGTTCCTATTATATCGAATATTGATTGTCGAAAAACTGGGTATGGTGACAAAATTACAGATAATATGATGTGTGCTGGATATCAGGGAGGTCTTAAGGATTCTTGTCAGGTTAGTCTTTCCCATTGCAGAATGCAGATTTCTTCTATTAAAATGCCAATTTTGATAAAAATATTTATTTTTATTTTCAGGGTGACAGTGGTGGACCCTTACATACTAAAAATGGATCATTTCATCAAATCGTAGGTTAGTAAATCATTTAAAATAGCAATGACACGAATGACAGATAGATGACTTGCTCAAAGGACATGGTTATCGTAAAGAATTTGAGTACTATTAATGCTGGTTGCATACACAATCTTCACAATTCCCAAACCTATAATTTTATCATTAGATATGCCAAAATTGCCAAAACTGATGAGTGCACTCAGAGAATAACTCAATATATATGAGATAAATATTTATTAGGTACAGTTCCTGCATATCTAATGATAAAATACTGAATAATACACAACAATAAGAAGTAAAGCCCCGCGAAAATTTTTTGACGTTGACATATGACAACTAATTTAAAAGATGATTTCCGCAGATCATATAATAATAAGTTAGATTCTTGAAGCCTTATTTTTGTCATATTTACAGGAGTAGTATCATGGGGTGAAGGATGTGCTAAGCCAAACTACCCAGGAGTGTATACCCGTGTCAACCGATATATTTCTTGGATAAAATCAAACACGAAAGACGCTTGCTATTGTAACAGTTGAATATGTAATTTATTTAAGCACTACAATAAATAAATAATATTTATTCTACAAGATGAGTTTTATTTATCAATTTTAATTAAATGTGGTTCTCTTCCAGCCAATAAGTTAGCATGTTGCCTTTTCCCTAAAATAATAATATAAGAAAGTAAAGTAACTAATGACAAGGATAAATCTTTTGAATAAACTATAAATGTCACCTTTACTTTGACAAGCCCACGATTTTCAATTTTGTATTTCGGTTTCGATAAGAGTTCCATTGTATTTTTTGAAATATTAATTCTACCAGGCTGAAATTGAAAGTAAATAAAATAATTATCACCAAAAGTAATTGTTATGTATCAGATACCTCGCTGGTAGATTGCATTCTTGACGCAGTATTGACCGTATCTCCAAAAAAGCAATATCTAGGAACTTTTATTCCAACCACTCCTGCCACAGCTGGTCCTGAATGTATTCCTAAGATATTCACAATTATTCATTTTGGTATTACCGATAAAACTATTTCTATAGTTACCTATTTTGACATTTACTTCAGAGGACTCAGTCATTTGTATTTTTGCCATAGCTTTTAACATGTCAAAAGCTAAGTCTGCAATATATTCAGCATGTAAAGGAGTTCTTTCAGGTGCCCCACTTGCTACCATGTACACAAGTCCAACAGTTTCGACCTGTAACAGTATACAAAAGAGCTGCAAAGCCAGAAAATACGATTTACAAAAGTTTGACGTCACACGTTTGTGATCTATACAATTATGTCAATGATTATTAAAATAGAAAACTTACTTTATACACTTGATATTTATCCATCAGTGAATCGAACTGTGAGAATACAGTATTCATTATTGTGACTACTAACATAGTTTCCTTCACTGTTTGTGAAGTTAGTCCAACTAATTCACAAAACAAAATACTGACTACATCAAACGCCTAAAAATCAAGATGTTGTGACCTAATTAGTTAATTAGAATATCAAAACTTACTTCACAAGTTGCAAGAGATGATTCTGTAGCTCGTAACTGATCTGCAACCGTTTTTGGTATCATCGAATAAAGAAGATCGTCTCCTCTTTGCTTCCATGCTTCTAAAAGCTTGTAATTTTTATCCAGTTCGTCTGATCGTTGTTCAGCTTTGTCGAACATTACTTCTAACCTAGTTATTATTATTACAAAATACATTGTTAAGTTTCAATTGAGCTCTACTTACTTGGAATTATGTTGCCAACCAGCCAAAACTAATTCCCTGCCTAGACCATGAGGATTTAAGTCATTGAGATAAAGCTCTTGATCTGTTAGATCGTCCAAGTCGTTTATTCTGCAAAAAATCGGGAAAATTAAAGAAAAGAAAAAAGATCTTGTATAAACTTACACTGGGCTACATAAATATATAATAGCATTAATGTCTTTTATATATTTCATTTGACCTTTAAGAATAATATTTCTTATTTCTTGAAAAGAAGTATCTGATTCGCTTGTCAATGTAGTTTCTTTTGAAGCATCATTATAATTAGCGATTCCTCTGTTACATTCCATTTCAAACGTAACTGATTGTAAATTTAGAGTCTAAAAAAAATAAGTTTGTCTACAACGAATATTTTAGATCGATTGCTTACATTTTTCCAAGTAAATGAAATGCCTTTGGGTCTTCTAAGTTTGAAGTAATTGGTGATAGGTCTACCGTATATTTGTCCTTTTCCTCTCCATATTACCAATAATTTTTTACCAGTTGTAATTATATTCATGTCTTCATCTATTATTAAACAGAATGGAAACAAATTTAAAATAATATCGACGGAAAATGATGCAAGGTTGCCATTACTTTGTAGAGATTCTTTACGTGATTTGGAAAACATCTAAAAAGTAAAAATCAAACCTTAGAAACGAACTATTGGAGAATGTAACACTTACGTATTCTCTGTTATCAAAATTTAATCTAAAAGTGACTATTACGTGACTTCTAGTTCCACTAGCTGAACAAGCTTTATCCAAAGCTTTCACTTTTAGAGATAAGTTGTAAAAATCTTTAGCCACTTGTATCAATTGACCTAAAGATAACCGTAAATTAACAAAGATACCAAATAAAGAATTTTTTTAAAGATATACCCATTATGTACTGAGTAAATCCATGTCTACTGCTTCTATAAACCAAAATACAACCGTTCGCATCAATATCTGTTAAATACATCGATGGACTTTGCATTTTTGGATAAGTGAAACGAAACTGTGAATGAATATTATCAACGCTTTCTAAAAAATCCGTGAAATATCTTCCAGTTGCCTTAACAGTAACATCATACCTACAAAATATCTTATAATCAATAAATATGGGTTCTATTTTTTGGATTTAAATACCCCATGTGACTAAAAAATCTGACGAAACATCTTCCGAAAAAATGCATGAAACTGTCATAAGAAGCTCCCAAAACTGCAGCAGCTCCAACTGCCAGATTACTTATTAAATTATCTGGGTATACTTGATGAGTGTTGAAAACTTGGTGCTCGCAATTAGCAGCTGTTCTAATAGCTGTCCAAACGTCTTCGCCATACTCGATCTGGAATCGATATATTCTATAACAATCTTTGTGGCATCTAGGTTATTATTTGTTTTTATATTACTTAAATTGTATTGGTGCTAGTACTAGAGTGTCATCAAGACTTAGCTAACGCCTCGGCAGATAACAATATGATCTTGAGGTGGGTTAAAGGACACGACAGTCAGAGAAGCCGCTGGACTAAACATTTTATACCTTTTCTACTTTACAGATACTTAAATTATTAATTTTGTTGACAAAAATAATTAACCTAAATAAATTTACCTGTATAAAGTGTGCTACACTTTCCAACAACATACCGTACATAATTTATTCCGAACAAACCGAGTAGACTGTGGAATATGATGTCGCTCCAGAATTTTATGAAAGGAACCACTTGTAGTAATTATAACTAAGCGCAATTAGCAGAGTTGTATTTTGGAGAAATGAAACAGTTCCACCTAAAACTTAGAGACTTGGGTGTAATGCACACCTCACCAGGGAATTTCTGGACGTGCAAAACTTTATTATAAAAAAACATTTCCTCATTACATTAGATACATTAGTATCTCAAGCTTGTTGTGCACCTTTTATGGTTTTAATTTCAAATATAAGGAATATTCTGTACCTATATGATTTTTAGTGGAATTTTTCGGGAAGATGTAGATAGAAACTCAAACAAGATAACTTTATTAAAAATTGTCACGCAGATCTAATTGATGTAACTAGTTTATTTTGTGGACTCATCAATAATGTTTAGATAATTAGAATATAAAGATTAATAATAATAACAAGGATTGTAACAAGATTAAAACACTATACTGATAAGTGCTGACTTAAATACTTATTGAATTAAATTCTAGGGCTTTAATGATGCCTTGATTTGATTCTTAGGTTCATACCCTTTATAGGAATATTTAAATTTAGTTTTCTTACAATATTTGTTCATAACAAATTATATAATTTTTATCAACAAACTATCTAGGAATATGAACCAACTAATTATTTGTTCTAATCTACTTATATTTCGCTTAATGAGGTTCACACAAAAATGTTGGTTATACAATTCTACAGATAACGTGAACCTGTTGGTTTATTTTTACTGAAATATTCAATACAATAAGTAAAATGGAAGCTAAACCCTTACAAGAAACGAAATATGAGACTGAAGATATTGAATATGAATTAGAATCGACGAATGTCAAAAAGCGAGACACGTTGTTTTTATGGATTATTGTTGTGACAGGTAATAAAGTATTGGAATGAGAAGGTTCCAGTCAAGAAAGAAAACAGTATATCTATATATTTAATCTTATTTTATTCTTCTTTCAGGTTCAATGATTAGTGTATTCGATGGAATGTCATTAGTATGGCCTTCATCGGCTTTACCAAAAATGAAATCTAATAATACAAATATTAATCCAATAGAAAGACCAATAACGACTCTCGAAATATCTTTGTTGGCAGGCTTGCCGACGTTATCAATGTTACTAGGGTCAATAGTATGCGGTTATTTGTCAGAAAAAGTTGGAAGAAAAGGCACTTTACAAATCGCAGGCGTGGGAATATTTATTTCGATTACAGCACTAGCTTTTAATAAGAATATTATTGGTATAATAGCGTTTAGGTGTGCTTGGTTTTTTTTCTGTCACGGCGGGTTTAGTGTATTGTTAGTATACATAACGGAAATCAGTGAAGATCACAACAGAGCAAAATTCGGTTGTGTAGCTGCTACTTTTTTACCGTTTGGTCAAATAACAGGATACGGACTCGGTGCCCTTTTAAACTTTAGAAATTTCATCTTAGCTGAGTTATTTCCACTTGTAATATTCGTTTTTTTCATTTTCTTCGCTCCCGAATCTCCAGTCTACAGTTTGTCAAATAATAAAATAGAAAAATGCACTCGGGCTCTTGAGAAGTTAAGAAATAATAAAAACGACAAGGAATTAAAAGTAGATTTACGTTGTATTAACGATACTATTATGGCTTCAAAGATACAAAAAGGTAATGTATCTTTAGTAGATCTTTTCAATAGTAAAGAGAAAAGATACGCATTAATGTTGGCATTTTTACCAATTTTCATTAAACTTTGCTGTGGATTGGGCATTATAATGCCTTTTATGGAACCTATATTTATTGCGGCTGATACTAAATACAACAGTAGTCGTATGCCTATAATTGCAGCAGTATTCAAAATTTTATCTTACTTAACAACATCCTTTACCGTCGAAAAATATGGACGAAAGTTACTGCTGTTAATTTCATCACTAGGATCAGGAGTATCCTTATTAGTTTTGGGAAGCTTTTTTTATTTAAAAAGCACCAATTCTCCTACAATTTATCAATTACAATGGCTACCTTTAGCTTGTGTGATAAGTTATGTTATTATGTTTGCCGCAGGAATGGGCTCAATACCGCTAGTTACAATGAGTGAGCTTTTTACTCCTGATATAAGATCAATGGGTGTGGCTTTTTTACTAACACTTTTTTCTATTTTATTATTCTGTTCATCGTCTACGTATCCTTATATTGTTGAATATTTGGGAATGCATTGGTGCTTCTGGATATACGGCAGCTCCACTCTTTTGGGAACTATACTCATGTACGTGATAATTCCGGAAAATAAAGGAAAAAGCATTGTTGAAATTCAGGAATATATAAAATTGCGTGTAGCTAAATAATCTTTTATAATTTTTTCTTATTTACCATATTAGTTGTAAGTGAAATATAAATTAATAAAATAATAAATAATTGGTTTTTATTTCAAGTTGAGAAACAATTCTTGGATATGGGTACCCAAAAAGCAAATAGACAGCCATGGGGTTATTATTTTATTATATTTATTTTAATTTTACAAACAAATTAATCTCACCTAGCCGAAATATTATTTCTCTACGACTAAATAATAACGCACACCAGTGAATAATGAAAAAGAATTTACTCTCGTTAGCCAATCACATTCTATTATTATCGAAATTCACGCTTAAATGAATTAAAATGAATAAATCAAATCGTCTCCTTTAAAACGTCAATAATACCAAATAATGCAAATCGATTCTTCTGACAGCGCGTCGTTTGAAACGTCAAAATAATGATGGAATCATAATTTTACGTATTATTTAAAGAAAAAATGGACAACAGTAGCTATATTTAGTTATAACTCCCAATTATCATTTATAAATGTAAGGATTTTGATTAAAACTTTATATTACGTATCTCTTTTTGAAAAAAAAATGCTCTATAGCCTAGTAGTAGAAATAGTTGACTCTGGCGCGGACGATTGGGGTTCGATCCTCACTGGAAGCTTTCTTTAATTAATCGTGGAGAAAGTATAGTCTTTTACTTGTGTAGAATGGCTAATATTCACTTGGATGATTCCAAAACTCACTCGCTGCTCTCGCTCGTTTTGGAAACTTCATCCGCGTGAAGTGAATCGCGCATTCAAAAAACGTCAAAATACCGCAATCGTAATTACCGCAGACCATTTTTAAAAAAGAAATTTCTCTCTATTGTCCCTTCTTATTAAAAATCAGAATGGTTGGTTATATCATGACTCAGTGTGCTAAATATTTTTGGAAAATTGAATAATAAACAAAAATTAACAATTCATTTATTAGATTATTAACATTTAATTATTATTTATAATATAGGTACACTGTGGAAAAAACACTCGCCTGAGATTTCTATTGTAAATGTCTCTCTCGTGTTTAATTATTTACTACACCGCATTTTAATATATTCTTGTATTTCCAAAATGGATTTTCCTTTATTTTCTGGAAAAATTACGTACAAATATACAGCTCCTGAAAAACTGATAAAGCTGTATATCCATAAGCACCATTGCAACCCTAAATATTCAACTATACAAGGATATGTGGAAGATGAGCAAAATAGAAGAACTGCAAACATGATGAACGCAAAAGATACACCAGCTGACCTCATTTCCGGTGCGAAAAACTCCCCCACAATAGCTTGGGGTATCGAACCTGCTCCAACAGAATGTAAAATAATATAACTTATTACACAGACTAAAGGTAACCATTGCAAGTATGGAATTAAGGGAGAGTTGATGTGTTTTAATTGAAAAAAACAACCCAATACCAACAACGTAGTAGCTGATCCTACAGCTGAAATAAACAACATTATTTTTCGACCATATTTTTCAACGACGAAAGGTGTAAAGAAAAAAGCAAAGATTTTAAATACAGCTACGATTATAGGCATGTGACTACTTTCCAATTTAGTTCCGCTAGCTATGAAAATCGGTTCCATGAATTGTATAACAACCGCCAATCCACCTCCAACTTTCAGTATAAACGGAATTATTGCCAACATTACTGTGTACCTTTTTATTTTACTGTTAAAAATAAACGGCAGTGATACTGTTTTTATATTATTTTTTGATTTAACAGTTTCGTTGATAATACGTAAATCAGCTTCCAATTCATTTTCGCTTTTATTACTTCTTAACTTTTTAAGAGCTCGAAAACATTCTTCTTTTTTTCCTTTTGATAAACTATAAACAGGAGATTCTGGTGCGAAATATGTGAAAACTATTAATAATATTAATGGCGTTGATATAGCTAAAGTAAAATATCTAAAATTTAACAGCGCACCCAGAGTAAAAGACATTATTTGACCTAACGGTAACAAAGCACCTCCTAAGCAACTGTATTTAGCTCTTTTATGATCCTCAGAAATTTCTGTAAGGTATACCAAGTACACAGTGTACCCACCTTGACAGAAAAAAAACCAAAAACATCTGAACGTTATTATACAAATAATGTTTGTACTAAATGCGAGTGCAGCAAGTGATATAAATATTCCCACACCTGATGATTGTATAGAACCTTTTCTTCCAATTAATTCTGACAAATAACCATACATTATCGACCCTAATAACATCGCTAGAGTCGGTAACCCCACCATCATGGAAACTTCGAAAGAAGTTACAGGTCTGCCTATTGGGTTTTCTTCAGTATTATTAGATAATAATTTTGGCAATGCTGATGAAGGCCATACAAATATTATTCCGTCAGCCGCAGCCATCATTGATCCTAGAATGGAAACGTATTAAAATATTAACTTTAATAAGCAATAACAATAGATTGAAACAAATTTTCAATGAGTCCATAAAGTATCGTATTATTAAATAAATAAATATTAAAATTAGAAATTTTCAGATCGATTTTTTATTTAAATTTACTATTTTTTTAAATTATAATCTAATATACAGGGTGAAGCACCTCCTTTTTTTTCAAATTTCTTGATTTCCTTTCCCTTCCAAAAATGTTCGAATTTCCCTGCGGATTTTCTTGTTTTTTTATATGAAAAGTAGTAAAAAATAATATTACCTGTTATAACAATAATCCACAGAACGGCTGTATCACTTTTTCTGTCATTTTTCGTTCTTACTTTGTGGTCAATCTCTTCAGTATTACAACCAACTTCCTGTAGAGGCTCAGTTTCCATTTTATATGTAATACTATTCACTAATAAAAATACAAATATGAGAGTAAACGAATCCAAATGTCCAAATTAATCCACATTTGTTATTGATTTAGTAAATAAGATTTTTCCAAAACAGGCGCTGACTATTAGATGGATATCTCCAAGAAGGGTATAATAAAAAGACATTGAGTCTGATAATGGATTCTGGTTTATTCATATAAACTGTACAACCAGGAGCACAAGCTTAAAGCTGCGTTTACACGAGGCCAGTAAGTCGACAGGTTACTTATTGGAGAAGGTAACCTTTAAGGCCTGGTTTCGCACGTGCGATGGATGCATGCGTTCGACGCTTGCAGCCGCTGCATGCGTTCATCGCATGCGTTTGAGTGGTTTTGCTTGTGCGTCTAGAAGTGACAGTCAGAACTTCGAAGTTCAGTTCGTGAAATCATCATGGAGTGTGTGTTAGCCCTTCTATTTGAAGAAGAAGATGATGAAGCGATCATTTCGTTGTTAATTCAAAGAAAACCCCATCATAACATATACTAGCACAGAAATGCCCACTTTTTCCCTCCATTTTTCCCGCTATCTGTTTCCAGACATTATTTATGATAATTAGATCTTTATATTTTTCACTTTAGGCATCATACAGGCATTTGTGAAAGGATATTAATTCGATTAATAGCATCTCGTCATCCCGGCTCCATTTTTCAACACTCATGTTGACGTTTCGTATTGCACAATCGCCTGCGTTCTCGCCGCTTGACTGGTCTCCGAAGCAGTCGTTGCGTTTTGACGTTGCATTCAGACGCAGGCGCTTGATACCGACGCACTAGTAAATCCACAAGCACGTGGTACCATATGACCAGTCCCTGCGATGAACGCATGCAGCGGCTGCAAGCGTCGGACGTATGCATCCATCGCACGTGCGAAACCAGGCCTTAAGGTAAGTAGCCTGTCAACCTGACGTCGTGTGGGCCTATAATGGCCTCGTGTAAACGCGGCTTGGGTGCCGAATCAATTAATATTACATAAATGAGCAGCAAAATTGACAATTCATCTTACCTGAACGTTAATGCCAGAGCTTCCCTAATAAAAGGTAATTGTTTCCGTAAATATGTAATGAATATTTTTTTGTTTAAATTGTTATCTATACTTATGGATAAGTAATGTTAATGAGTTGCGTGACAATTAGTAATTAAATATTTTTGTTTCAAGTTCCTTTGCCGTATTGGGAATTCAAATTAAGATCGCAGCGCCAACTGAACTATTTCTTTGTACATTGAGTATAACCTCAAATATATTTAACATAACATTTCCCATTGTTTAGACGTTACCTTTTGCTTTTTTTTCTTTTTTTATTATATTCATAGTTTTAAAAGTATTGTTAATTGTATTTATTATACAAATTTTATGTCAAGGTTATGAAATAATGTCCATAGAAATAGTTCTTTTCCTGCCACCATTAAAAGTATATAGCTTATATTGAATTCCCAAAAATTTGAATAACAAAAACACTTTGTCGATAAGATAAACGTTTTTATTATTTAACAGTTAAACCGAACTTATTATTAAAAGTTATACCATAGGAAATGGAAACTGAACCCTTACAATTTGGGACAAAAGAAACTGAGAATGAATCAAAGCCGAAAACTACCAAAAACAGTATTTTTTTTCATTATTGTTCTGACAGGTAATTTCAATTCAATATTCCATTCTCCAAACAATTATTGTACTTGCATTGTATTATAGGATCAATGACTTGTCTTTTGAATGGATTAGTATTTGTATGGCCTTCATCAGCAATACCAAAAATGAAATCAAATCACACTGACGTAAATCCGGTAGGAAGACCTATAACGACTTTTGAAACTTCTATGCTGGCAGGTTTACCGTCGTTGGCAATGATGGTTGGATCGATTGTACATGGTTATTTGTCAGAAATAGTTGGAAGGAAAGGTTCAATATTAATCGCGAGTATAGGAATATTTATTTCTATCATAGCGCTAGCATTTAGTACAAGTATTGTTTGTATAATAACGTTTAGATGTTTTTGGTTCTTTTTTTGTCACGGTGGTATGACTGTGTATTTGGTATATTTGACAGAAATTTGTGAGGATCAAAGTTTTCTGCGGAATTGGCATAATTTTACCTTTTATGGAACCAATTTTTATAGCGGCTGGTACAAAATTTGACAGTAGTCACATGCCTGTAGCTGTAGCCGTATTCAAATTCCTCGCTTTTTTCTTAACATCCTTCTTGGTAGAAAAATGTGGAAGAAGAATATTACTGTTGATTTCATCGGCAGGTTCAGGAATACCTTTGTTCGTATTCGGCTGCTTCTTTTATTTAAAATACATTGAATCTTCCTTAATTCACCAATTACAATGGTTACCTTTAGCTTGCACAATTTGTTACGTTAGTTTTTTTTCTTTCGGAATGGCTTCAATACCGCAAGCCACCATGGGGGAGTTCTTCACACCAGACGTAAGAGCTACAGGTGTTTCTTTTATTACTACTTGTTTTGCAATTTTTCTTTTTTGCTCTTCAGCTACGTATCCTTATATAGCTGAAAATTTAGGGTTGCATTGGTGCTTGTGGATGTACAGTGTTTTAAGTTTATTGGGAGTTGTTTTAATTTACTTAATAATCCCAGAAAATAAAGGGAAAAGCTTTATCGAAATACAAGAATACATACAATGCCGATGTAATAAAGGATGAAAAATAATATTTCTTCAATAACTATCATATTTAGTAGATAATGTTAAATATAATTAACAATTTAGGCATGGAAAGTTGTGAATGAGGAAAAAAGAAACGAAAACTCAAAGTTACTATTAGTATTTTTACTAAAATACATAATTTTGTTATTACTTTTTCGTTTAAATTGAATTTATTTTTACAAATTTGTAGCATTTTACTTTTCATCGTTATAAATATTGTCGAACGCCCAGTATGTTTGCATATTTCCTTTACCCTAAAAAACAAACCAAACGTCAAAGTGACTACTCCTGAACAATGAGCTTGAACGTTTTCAAAAGTTTCAAGTAAAATTGACATTGAAAAAATAAAGTTATATATGGAATTTTTTTTTAATAAAAAACCCACCTTGAGTTCCACAGTCCCTCTATTTATAATTATGTATCGTTCATTGGGTAAGAGACATTTTGTTGGTTTTGATATGTGCACCATTCCTGCCTTTAAAGAATAAACAATTATTTGATTTACCAAATTATTGAATAATAAGCAGGTACCTCACTAGACGATTGCATTCTTGAAGCTGTATTAACTGTGTCACCAAAAAAACAGTATCTTGGCACCTTAATTCCGACCACTCCAGCAACTACTGGACCAGAATGAGCACCTAAAAGCAACGGCTCATATTTGTAGTGGAAGATCAAATTTTGATAATCTTACCAATTCTAACATCTACTTTAGTACCAGAAGGAATTTGCAATTGTCTTATATGCTTCACCATTTCCAAAGAAACATCAACAATATTACTAGCATGGTTTTCATTTTCCTTTGGAGCTCCACATACGGCCATATAAACTTGTCCGACTGTTTCCACCTGCAAAACAAACTCGAATTATCGATTAAAAAAATACAAATATTAAATTATCTAACCTTGTAAACATTAAAAGTATCCATTAAGGAATCAAAGCACGAAAAAACAGCGTTCATGGTGCTAACTAGTTCCATGGCATCTTCAACTGTAGTTGAATTGAATCCTACCAGTTCGCAAAACATTACAGTTACTATATCGAAAGACTGAAACAAGTAATATCCATTAATTTCCATTTAAGTTTACATATATATTATATTAACATACTTTACATGTACTTAAAGGACTATTTCCTGTTCTAAGCGAATCCGCAACCGGTTTCGGAATCATTGAGTATAGCAATTCATCTCCTCGTCGCTTCCATACATTGAGAAGAGCGTAACTGTTTTCCAGTTCGGTTGCTCTTTGTTCCGCTTTGTCAAACATTAGATGTAATCTGTAAATTATTATGGTAGAAGCGAATAAGGCTGATAATTTAGTGGTCAGGCACAGTTCGGTGATTTTTTTAGAAATTTTTAGCGGGTTAGTAGATATAATAGGCCAGTTCTGGCACAGTAGCTCGAAAATCTTTGGAGTTTTTAGAACCTGCATGGTATATCTACTAAGGATAAATAATATTAAAAGTAAGTGTAGGTGGCTTATGATAGGATTCAAGGATTATTATTATTCGACAATATGTAACAGAATAGAACATACAACATCCATTTCTTTTTGACTATGCAAAAGTTCTTACTTGGAATTGCTTTGCCATCCAGTCAGTACCATTTCTTTGCTGAGCCCATGTGGATTTAAATCATTTAAATAAAGACCTTGGTCAGGCAATTCACTTATATCATTAATTCTGGAAAAGGAACATACAGTGTGTTATGTTTCGGCTGCAAATTGATCAATTAATTTGAAAATTGCAATAATAATAAATAATATTATGAAATTATTTACATGGGACTGCAAAGGAAAATAATACTGTTGATATCACTTAAAAACTTCATTTGTCCTTTAAGTAGAATATTTCTTAGGCCAGGCTGACTGTCTCGCCGCAAGGCATAAGGAGATATACTTTTTCCGTCGATTTCGATTTCTCTGTTATTTAAATTGTCTCCCAAATTAGATGAATCTGATGAACGTTCTTTTAGATCATTTATTTTCGATGTAATCAATTCGGTTCGAAGCACTTCAAGTTCAAAATTCACAGATTTCAAATAGTACATCTAAAAACAATAATATAAAAATAAATAGACTGATATTTCGACAGTCATATGGTGAAATTTCAGCTCAATATATACATTTTCGATGTCCTTTCAAGACTTTTTATGGTTGCCAGTAATTGTATAAAATGGAAATATTGTTAGTGGCCAGTTGTTACGAAAAGCAAAAAAAATTTATAAATGACATATATCAGCTAGAAAGCTACACAAAAAAGCTTTTTACCCTGTCGTTCGAGCTTTGCAGCTTAATTTTTTATCATTATAACAAAGGAAGTAGAAACATGTATACAGGATGTACTGCTGAGAAAAGACACAAGCTTTAAAAATATCGATGAAAATTTAGAAAAATATAATTTCAGAATATTTTAGATGGTCAGATCTACCTTAAAGTGTATATTTTCAACAACTTAGGCATTCATTAAGTTTGGTTAAACTTCACAAATTAAACTTGTAGGATTCAATTTCTTACATTTCTTACTTGTTGTTGAATAAATGGCTTGACGAGATCTGTTAAAATAGTTTTCCAGTGTCTTTTACATCAGTTAATGGATGTAACGGCCCTTCGTTATCGGTTTTTCCCTTTAGGGAAGTTTATCCCAATTTAATTAATGTCCTTGCACACAGGATTATGTGACTACCAAGAAATCCTTACAAATTTAAGGAATAATAATGGCTAGTGATATTAAGATAAACTATTTCACGCTAAGAGTAAATTGCTTCAAATATTCTATTCAAATATTGAAGAAACCGACCAAGCTTTCTACCCTAGAGATTTCGGGAAAATTATAAAAAGACCGGGAAATTGAAGTTAGATTGTTTGTGAATGGTCGATATATTACATCAGGGTGAAAAATAAGTTCAGTGAAGAAACGAAATGTACTCACATTTTCCCAGCTCATTAAAATTCCTTTGGGTGATCTTAATTTGAAATATTTCATCAAGGGTTGTCCCAACAATTTTTCTTTGTCGCCAGCGACTTCGACTAATTTTTCACCGACACCAATTATTGTTAAGCTGGGATCTAATAATACGGCAAAAGGAAACAATTCCAGTAGAACACAACAGGAAAACGGAGGAAAATCGCATTTTATTTTTGTTACTTGCTCAGCCTTCTTTTTAGCCATCTAAAACAATTATTTATAATTAGAATTGATTATCAAGTAGGAATTTGTTATTACTTACATATTGTGAATTGTCGAAATTTAGTCGAAACGTCACAATTGTCAAATGTCTTCCATCCGATATGATTTCATTCGTAGTTTCAATTACATGTGTTTCTAATTTCAAATTGAAAAATTCCGAAGCTATTTGATCTAATTGCCCTGAGAAAAAAATCGTGAAATGTCAAAAGAAAAATTAAATAATTATTCGCGAGAATATAAGAAAAAGTGAGAGGAAACATTGCCGCTGTCAACTACAGCCAACAAACGTAAATCATCCAGATCTCGTTCAGATGCTGCCATTTTAGTTATTAGGGACATCAGAAAGCAATAAATCAAGCTATATCTATTGTCATTTGAAAGTTCGACTTGAACCTTCCGAATCTCTAGAAATCTAATTCATATTTTTGCCATATTCACTATACTGTGTGTCCCAAAAAAAATTTTATTATTATACACTATTTCACTTCGAAATCCCAAAAATGACTATGTTGCTGCTCAATTTTATATTTTGATAGATAACAAATAAAAATTCAGGTACCCAATCTAAACGTGCTGTGCTGTGCTAAGTGCTGTAAGCCTACACTCACCCTCCATACTCTACAGAAACAGATACAGAAATGAAAATTCAATAGAAAAGAAGAACCCCATGATCCTGCTCAATTTTTGGGATATCCAGCTGAAATTTTAGGAAAGTCTTTTTGAAAAGTGTGAATATTTAGTTTGAGTATATTGCTTGAAATACATACCTCTCATATATTGCGTGAAACCTTGTCTGATGCTTCGGTATACCAGAACACAACCATCTTTGTCGATATCAGTAAGGTACATAGAAGGACTTTTCATCTTTGGATAAGATACTCTAAATTGCGAATGAAGATTGTCAATGTTGCTTAAAAAATCAGCGAAATATCGCCCTGTTGCTTTTAATATAACATCATATCTAAAAATAAACGAAAATTATTAATTTTCTATTGTGTATAGTTCAGTTAGGATACCCTTGGTGAGACAAAGGTACTTGTTTGGTGGTTTGCTTACCCATAATTGCTGAAAAATCTAACGAAGCATTTACCAAAAAACGTCATCGAGTCATCTAGAGAAGTAGACGTAGTTTTAGCCAGTGCCTCTGCTAACGAAGACATCACACTATCTGGATATGTCTGATGAGTATTAAAAACTGTGTATTTGCACTCTGTATCCAGGAGAATCTTTTGCCACACATCTTCTCCATATTCCAGCTAAAATTTTATTAATATTTATTTTCCACATTGGAAAATCCATGGTAAAGAAGTTAGTATGTTTGAAAACTCTCGTAAAACCTTCTCTGCTACTTTTATTTGAACTCCGCGTTGATTTATATCAACTTTGTTCGTTAACATTCCCCATCAGAGTTTAGTTAACCGTATTAAATCCTTAAAAATATAGGATTCGGTACAGGAAAGTAAGAAGGAAGACAAAGACAATAATAATTGGGGTGGAATATAAAAAGCCAACGAATTTAATTGCTGCTCCCACTTAGGGAACTTGATTAAACTAATGAAGATTTAGTATATTCGTATATCGCTGAAACTTTTCACGGTATTTCCTTTAGCTTTAGCTTCATGTAATTTAACTCCGGGAAAATCAATGAAAAAATTAAATATTAAAACGTTTTTCACTTCCATATTGGAGCATAATTTTCTCAAGAATTGAAGTAGGTATCGTGGAGAAGGGAATATTTGATGTAAACTGATTCTCGCTTCCTTATTCCCTGGAATTATAGACTCAAAATATACTGGAATATGTAAAATTTTCCGCTGAATAGAATGCCGAAGACTAGAACGTTCTATCTATAAAATTAGTCAAGTTATGAGTATTTTTAGTTTTAAAAAGTGGATTTTCGAAAATTTCATGATTCCATTTGAAGGAGAAAAAGAATTTCAGACTGTGTTAGTCGATTTCTCGACCTAAAACACTTCTCCAGACGAATTTTGAGCATTTTTATGTCTAGTTTCACTCCTTCACTATCCCTCGGGGTAACATTCATAAATCTCCCCTTATTGGAGCGCGAGATAAATATCAAGTGCCTCGTATTATCTTCAGGCAATTTTAAATTAATGGTTATTTAACAAAAATTGTATGCAAAATACGCAAAGCTCATGTTTTTATAGATAAATTAAATTGACAATGTCTTTTTATTACCTGCACAAAGTGCTGCACACTTTCCAACAACATCCCGTACATTTTTATTAATGTACCGTCACTTTATATTAATCACAACCAAAAAATTTCATTAAAACCTTTTTGTCCAACTAACTTTTTCGACCTTTTTCCTCCGTGTCAGGAATTTTCGGGGGAAGCCGATGCGAAACGGATAACTAATGAAGAGCAACAAGTTTGAGCCGTAAACACGACCAGACTCAAGGAAAATTCACGCAAGCGAACTCCCCGTGCGATTTTCTCGATGTGTGTTTTAGACAAGGAACAATAAGGTTTTACTTTTTATTGTGTCTTAAAGGCGATGAGCTGAATTTAAATTAGATATTTGTTTTGTATTCGTAAAATTTTTCAATTCCGTTTCGTGAATTTGGAAGCTGAAAAATTACACTAACACACATTAAGGCAAATGCAGGTAGGGAGGAAAAAGAAACATACTAGTAACTAAGTTCTATTTGAAGTGCTTGGAGTATAACAATATAACTGTTACAATCAGTGAATTAAGTTTAGACACGTTTCTATAAATAAAAGGTGCTCCTTTGGAGACTGTTTAAGAGGACAACCTGAAAATGGAATGAAAATGAGACACGTCCGTTATTTAATTGACACAAACTAATATTATTTCAATGAACTAATGGATACTTTAACAATCAATAGTTATTTTTATTATCCAATTATTCAAATTAATTGCTTACTGCATTAGGATAACTATATTTGGATACTTTGATGCAGATTTCCTCGTTAGGGTTGATGTATATTAAAGACTAGCTTTTTTTTATTTTTATCAATCATTAACAACAATCCTGTTTACGCAGAATAATCAATTACATGGATGGAGAGCTTTAAATAATTTGTAATATAATAAACTACTTTTTGGGAAGCTGAAAATTATTGCAAATTTGAAACTGCGACATCTATATAGTAGTAGCTAAAGTAGTCCAAGTATATAGTAGAGTTACACACACTATTAATCAAATTGCTAGTCTCTCTTCTCCTACACAGATGGCGTCACGATATTGTTATTAATAAATTTTAATAATTTTTACAAGATCTCAATGGGATTAGAATTAGGATGGAACTAGGAACTTATTGCGGTAATAAGAAAACTAAATTTTATTATGAGAATAGTTTTATTTTTTGAATAACAATGTTTAAAAACCTCCAGTAACCAAAATAGATGCCCCAGTTATATATGAACTTTTATCAGATGCCAGGAATGTTATGACTTCAGCTATTTCTGTAACAAAAGGAAGAAGCTTATCAATATGCAATTTTACCATCTTATTATCATTTACCTTCTGGTTCTCCAAACCTACCCATTGGTATCAGTGATTTGAAACGATCTTTAACTTTATCAGGTACACTTTTAATCATATTAGTTTTGATCATTCCAGGAAAGACAGAATTTACACGAATACCCAGCTTTCCAAATTCTTTAGAAGCAGTTTTTGTTAAAAGCTCTACCCCAGCTTTACTAGCTGAATAATTAGATTGACCTATATTACCATATTTACCTACAACACTAGCTATATTTATTATAGAGCCACTTTGGATCCCATGTTCTAAAATGGAATTGGCAAACGTTTTCATTACTAAGAATGTCCCCTAAAATATATACAAGCAATATAACAAAATACATACAAATAATAATATATGGTATGATTGATAAGAATTTTAATTACTTTCAAATTAACATTTATCACTTCGTCAAAATCGTCTTCAGATAATTTTAAAAGAAAATTGTCTCTCGTAATACCAGCACAGTTGACAATTATTGTTGGAGGTTTTGAAAATGTTTCTAAGGTCTTTTTTAAGGCATTATTTATGCTGGTTGATTTGGCTACATCTAGCTCCACTCCCAAATGTTGAGTTCCTTTTGAATCATTTTTTATAATGTCCAAAGTAGTTTCAATTGCTTTAGTAGCTTTGTCAGCTACTATCACCGAAGCTCCTTCTTTTGAAAAAATCTGGCATGTAGCCCTACCTATTCCAGAGCCCCCTCCTTGAAAAAAAATTAACACAGTAAATATTATACAAAAGAATCAATAGAATGTTTTAAAAATAATCAACAACAAACCTGTAACAAAAGCTAATTTGCCCACTAAAGACATTCTTCAATTATACAAGAGGTACTGATCGAATATGTTATCATACAATTTGATAATCTGCGTACAAACTACAAAGTTTATCTTTTTATTTAAATTTCCATCCTTTAACAAATCCTTTTTATAAACATTTGTCTCACTTCCACATTCTAACCTAACAAAGTGCTCAGCTTTTTACTTACCTACTTTTCATACTTAAGTAGAATTTAACTTTGGTTATCTTCATATAGATGGCGCCAGGATGTTGTTTTTTGATAAATTTAAATATATTGTTTGAATTTACTCCTGATACCTCCTCACATGCTCTGCTTTCCTCGTAGAAAATACGAAAAACATGGCAGTTTTAAAGAATTTAATACACTGACGCGTTGTTTGTAGAAGTAATATAATATTATTATTGTGAAATTTTTAATGTACCGAGGCGTTGTTAGATTATTCTTAAAAATTCTTCATTAGAATAATACTATTGATTAAAATATAATAATTATTCGCCGGAAGGTACATTAATTTCACAATCCTGCTCATCAGGAACTGATTATGGATATTAAGCCTAGACCAGAGCAGGGCGTTATAGTTTTAGGGGTATCAAATGTGAAAGGATAATATTTATTTGGATTCGTTTTGTTATTAATAATTTGTCTCAAAACAGAGATGCCTTCTTGCTGAGACCGTTGTACAGTTCTATAATAGATTTATTTCGGTCAGCTGCACATTTGGATAAACTAAGGGGATTTTATAATTAATTTTTTTTGGAAAAATCTGTAGGTTCCTAATCAGGTTTACCTAAATTGAAAGAAGGTACCGCTCGATATGTAATTTGACCTCGAACTATTAGAATATCAACAAAAGAGTTCGGATAGAAAGTAAGCTTCACCAGCTTACCTATACATCTTACATCACAGTATAGTTTTGTATAAGTCAAGTTGTTAGTGGTGTTGGTAGTTTCGCCGTTCGTTCGTTAGATTCGATTTCATTCTCTCGCCGTTCGCAATAAAGTAAATATATATATATAGAGAATGACCTCCGCAGCATTTTCACGCTGATCTTCAATTAAAAAAGTGTTTTGTATAACGCGCTCGATTTCGTATAACCCAATTATCATTCTGTTGACCTAAGTATAGTTTAAAATTAGCCAAGACGAACGTTTCGCAAGGTGTTTAGATGAAATAAACGATATATTTAGATAGGTACAGTGCGAGTATTTTTTTGTGTGTAAATATGAGTAAAAGCAATAATTCGATGCCCCCTCCGTATGGGCCACCTCAAGCCGCTCCACCAAGTTATGCACAGGCTGTTGGGGGTGTTCCACCCTCTAGTCCGTATGTACCTCACCATTCTTGTAAGTTATAACGTTCAATACAATACATAATAGATATATACTGAAGAAAGTTCAATTTTTACAATATGGAAACCTTTTTTAATGAAATATACAGTATGGCACAAAATGATTTAAGCAGCAAGTTGATAAAGGATACTGTAAGACGCAAATAAACATCATATTCCTATTAGAGGTGGACTCGGTATAATGTAACTGGACAATTATTGAATATCGTATTTGTTCTAAATTTCACTTTCCTGAATTGATCAATTCTATGTACGTATAACTATGCTGGCAGGACCACGTTTTTTATACCTGCTGTACCATCTTTAGGCCCGGAATATCATTTACAAAAGAAGTTCTGACAAAGTCGTTAAATTACGAATAAATTAACAAAAATACAGGTTATCTTAAACAACGTTGTTTGCACCTGGTAGGTAAATATTATTTTTATAACAATCTCATGGGTCGATAACAGATAAACATTCAATCGAAGATGCTAAACAAGATTAAAAATTAGTTAATAAATGTTTATTTACGGATATAACAATTTCTAATTGACATTTTGGTATGTTTTAAAAAATACAAAAAGAGAGCGCGTTAAAATACAAACCCATTCAGTATATTGTTTGGGAAGAAAGCTTTTATATGAACATAAAGGTTTGTGAAAGTCGATTTTCTATATATAGATGCTGTAAAACCAAAATAGTCATGAAAAATATTGATTCCCAATAATGGCAATCCAGTTTGCTGCAAATCTTGTTTTGATTAGGATTGTTTTTTATAATATCTAAAAAAAAGGAATTGCGAGTGAATAATATTATTACTGTAGGTGTAGAAATATTTACTTTTTTTTCACCAATTCCTTCTTAAATAATACCTTTGTTTACCGGACGCCCATCCCAAAGTGATGTCACGATTAAGTAGGACAAAGTTTTGCAAAATAATAATACTAAACATGTTGTTTGTTTTGGAAGGTCATCTCGTGAATTAAAATAGGTACTCCATAGTTTTTAATTTGTATGTAACATATTTGTTTATAATAATCATCAATTAAGTTCTATTAATAAACTAAAACGAAGTAAAATGCGCATGATATTAATACAAATTATTGCTTATAATACTAAAAGGTTTAATTTTAATACACTAATTTGATCCTAAATTAGTATTTTGTTTATTTGTATTTATACAGTATGTTTAGAAAGCAAAAAACACATTCTGTTTCCGTTCTGTTTCTGTTTCCTTTTTTATGACGTAAAAACTTTCATGTGTTTACCACAACTAAGTCTAAAAACAACAGAAATTGATACTTTTCTTATTCTTTTTGTTGCAGTTACAAAAGGTCCAGAAATCGTAACGACTGTAGTTCCCGTAGGAAAGAATCCAACGCATATGATATGTCCTCACTGTTACGCTGAAATAGACACTACAACTAAATCCCAACCAGGTTGTATTGCTTACGTTTCTGGTGCGATACTTTGTTTAATAGGGTAAGATTTATCAACTGGTCCACCCAGCCCCCCTTGTAGGCACGCCTATGAACACACATGACTTAATAAGAAGGAAGAACGGTTTTAAACAAATTTACTAAATTAAAAAAAGTAATAAACTTTGTGTAAGGTTACGATTCCCGTTCTATAAATATACACAAGTATTAAAAATGTACATATACCTAATTATACCCTCCCACTTCCCATATACAGATTGCGAAATTTACATCGGAACCAGGTCTCGGATTACACAAGTACGACAAGGATATATGAAAGAGAGAGGAAGAATAATTGTGTACGGTCATCACTTTGTTTCACCTTAGGGGTGTAAACTTATTCCCGAGAGTTACCAAATGCTCATTGCCCCCCTATTTCAACATTTTTAACCGCTATTGCCAGAAGCATTCGGTCAGTATCGGGATTTAAATCCACCCCCTAGCTGGAATTAAGTACACGCCTCGATGAACGCGCATAATTATCTTTCTCTCCCCTTCAGCTATTTTTCTGTCGTTCTTGTGTAATACGATGGTTCGAATGTAATTTTCGCAATCTGTATATTCGCGTTCAACATATTACATCATATCTACGTCTAACATTATTTTGTTTTGATTTGGTACACTCAACATTGATTAATTCTTGACAATTTGCAAATACAATCATTAGAATTTTTTTTTCACAGATGTTTCTTTGGTTGCTGCCTGATTCCATGCTGCTTGGATAAATGTTTGGACGTATCTCACACGTGTCCGAATTGTCACTCATATCTTGGAACATATAAAAGATAAAATCACTAGAAATTACGAGAATTGAATGTATGTGATTTGAAAAAAAATTGACCATTAGGAAGCAATTTCAATATTTTTTAAAGCAAGCAAGTTTATTGTCGACACAATTATTAATTATTAATAATATCTTCAGCAATTTACTGTGAAAAAGCCATATTTGGTAGTTTTAAAAAGAAAACCTTATAGTTTTTTCTTCTTATTATAAATTTATTAATTGTTGCTTATATAATATTATAATGTGAATATACTTTATATTTTTTAACAATAAAAATACTTTTTTTGGTTTAATTTGTTTTTATTTCATTCACCATGGAAAACTTTATAATCTTTCAAAAATTGTTTAAACTTTGGCACAAGTTCACACCTTCTATTTGTGGCTGCTATATCCTATATAGGATGTTTCAGGTTTCGGTTAATACATAATATGCATCAAGCAAATCAACATTTCAAGAGCAGTATTATGCTACAGATCGAAGAATTGACCTACAGGAATTGATTTAAAAGAAGAATACTGCATCTATACCATTCATTAGAAACTTCTAACCATCTAATTTTAAATTATTTATACGAAAACTTGAATGTGACACAGCTCCTTATTGGCACCAATCCATATGTTTTCAAGGATAAGCATTGCTCGCTGTTACTTAGTTGCCTATAAATCAGTTTAGTTTATACGAGGACAATTTGATAAGAAGGATTTTGCTCAGAAAATGAATGAAAACCTGCTGTCGAAAGTTGCCTAATTTTTTAGTGATGTATGTATGTAAGTTCTCTAGAAAGATGCTGGGTTAGATTCCCACTACGTAGTAAACCTTATTTTAAAAAGGGATTAAAATAAAACAAACTCCACGTACATATACATTTTTTTTAATAGAATGAATCACATTTTTTATTATCATAAAAGTATACAGTGTGTTTAAATTGCCACGTTTTAATCTGAATTTGGCTAATATTATCAAACAGAAAACCAAGTAAGTTTGCACATGAAAAAATTTTAAATTAACTAAATTAATTTGCAAAAATCTCATATCTTTGAAAATAAATAATAATCTGCACAATTCCAGCTAATATCCAATTTTTAATTGGACCACCATGTTGGATATTCGTTTATATACAGGGTGTTTTCAAATGACACAACGTTTGCATGTAGATACTTCTCGTAAAATTGGACAAAATGATATAGGGATTGTGACATATTTTTCCAAATGTACACCACTGTATCAAAAATTGACAAATGTTTTTTTTTTATTAAAATATGACTTTTTACATTTAAAAACAACCTGCCAAATATCAAATCAATTTATTCATTCATTTTAAAGTTATCAAATGAAAACATTTAAATTCTTCAACACCCCGTATTTCGAAAAGTAAATGATCAGAATCCCTCAATTCTCATATCATTTTGTCCAATTTTCCTAGAGGTATCTACATGCAAACGTTGTAAGTGTCATTTGAAAACACCCTGTATATAAGTAAGTAGTATCATATTTATTTAAAGTTTTTTAGTACAATGGTACTTTTTTTCTTATTCAAGTTACTTCTTCAGCTATTTCTTGTATTATAAAAGCATGTTTATTTTATTTCAAATAGAGGCTTTTTTTGCATTATAAAGTACCTATTTACCTGACACAATTAAAGGCTTGCACAGTTTCCTCAAAATAAAACAACACTTTACTTCAAAATCCCATACAATCTATATAATACAGATTGCGAAAATCTTTATGGAAGTACGCCGGGTTATACAAGTGCGACAGAAAAACAGCTCAAAGAGAGAGAAAGAATAATTATGCGCGGTCATTGGTGTAAACTTATTTCCCGAGACTGGCCGAATGCTCATCGCCCCCCTATTTTAACCACTGTTACCAGAAGCGCATATTAATTTGTACAAATGATATTTTTGTTTCGTTATCGTTGACTTTTTTTCGTCAAGTCATGCACAATAGGTAAAACAAAACACTTTCATCCGGCAACATTGTCTGAAAACTCTGCCAACCTCGGGAAATAAGTATACACCCCTAAGTGATGACCGCGCACAATTATTCTCTCTCTCTCTTTCATATATGCTTGTCGTACTTCTGTTATCCGAGGCGAAGGTTCCATAAAGATTTTCGCAAACTGTATACTACATTTTGGTGATTTTTTTAATAGAAGATAAAGAAGTGGAGAACTGAATGGACCCAATCAATTGAACAGCAACCAATGTACCATCACCTCTCGATAAAAGACTTTAGATATGAAATGAATTAAATTTTAAAAAACGTTCAAACTGATATAAATTAAAAAGTAATATTCATAAATAGTTCATAATAAGCTAGATAATTTTATTAATCGTATTAATACAATACCTAAAATTAAGCATAATTTTTATTTACAATAAATTTTCAACAAAAAATGGCTAACACACCAACATATTACCCGATGTGGAGAACCCTCCGCCTCCGCAGCTAGGAGGGGGCGGTTCGTCGTTTCTATTTTGTTTAAAATTAAAAGATCTACTAGATTGTTGTTTTTTCTCATTTTCCGATTCAGATTGGTCTTTAGTTAAAATTATTTGTAATTTATTTGAAAGTATAGTCGAAGCGATATTTTCGGGTTCGTCGATATCTTGTTTACTGTAAAATAATATGTAGGCGGTTTCAGGGGGCTTAAGTCGTTTCAAGTCTTCCGTCGTCGCTTTACTTACACAACTATCGTTGAATTTATACCACTGTGATTTATCCTTTGCAAAGGTGTAATAATGTCCCGAGTCTACACTGAAACCGCAGTGTACCACAGCAGCATACAGTTGGTAACAGTGAGAGTCTAAGGTTAGGTTATCGTCGAGCATGACTGTTTGTAGAAGTTTTGTACGTTGATGCGAAGCTGGGTCGTACCTACAATCATTAGAAAATCAAAATTAAGCGAATAAAAGGGTTTGATTATGGGTAACCCTCTCAATTTCATGGATAATTCATAAACACCCCCTTAGTGAAAAATTTGTTTACTGGCACCGATATGTAGATGACATTTTAACTTGCTTCACTGGTACTAGGGAACAATTAGATAACTTCATTATTTACATTAACACAATTCATAAAAATATAAAATTTACAGTAGAAATTGAACAAAATCAGTCTATAAACTTTCTAGAGCTTGTAATTTCAAATATAAATAATAGACATGATTTTTCTATATTCCACAAACCATCACATACAGACATTACAATTCGTAATAGTTCAGTCCACTCAGTCATAAATTAGCAGCTTTCAATAGTATGATAGGTAGATAGACTTTTAACAGTTCCATTAAATATTGACAATTACAACAAAGAACTAAATATAATTAAACAAATAGCTGTTAATAATAATTACGATCCAAATTTAATTGACAATATCATAAATAAAAAGATAGAAAACAAATTCTTGAACAAGTATTTCCTTCTGATAAAAACAAAAATAACCAATTTAGAATTAACTTACTTTGGAATACCATCCTTGAAAATCAAATCATTTTTAGAAACTTTAGACTTGAATATTTGCTTCAAAACCGACAACAATTTATCCAAATTCATTAAAAACAACAAATCCAAATATTCAATACAAAATAAATCAGGAGTTTATAAATTAAAATGTGGTAATGACAACTGTAACTAAATTTATAGGTAGAACTTTTAGGAATTTTAAAACTAGAATTTTTCAGAACACAAACTTAGCTATGACAACCAAAAATCAGCTTCCAACTATTCAAATCATTTATTAGCAAACCAACACTCTTTCGATTCAAATTTTGAAATTTGGCATTATACAATATTATGTCTCAGTAAGTTGAAACCATATGGGAAACTTTTTTATTATTAATTTTAGGAAAAAAATGTATACTTCCTAAAAAGTTCTGCATGTTCTAAAATCTAAAATACAATCAGCAGATATCAATTTTTTTCAGTCGTGTACGAGGTATGCCAAAAAGTATGAATTTTACTCAAGAGTAAAGTACCTTTATTTTCCAGAATATTGACAATTGTTATTATAAAAAGTTGATTATAATTGAAAGCTATTGTCAGATATTTAATATTATCCATCTGCCATGAAAAATAATTTCTGTTATATTTACTCACTTCTTTGTATTAGCAATGATAATTCTGTATATTAGCAATTTGCACTGACGGCAAACGTCAAATCCCTAGTTGGTTTTTATAAAATACAAGAGATGGCGGCTCTGTTAAATAGCGAAGAAAAAATAGAAATAAAACAAATACAAAACCTATTTTTTCAAAATAAATGAATGTAATTGCATATTTGAACATAGTTTTTGGTACTGATAACTTTTTTTTAATAACATTTTTCGATATTATCAAATTTAAAGGTACTTTACTCTTGAGTAAAATTCATATTTTTTGACATACCTCGTACAATACTGAAAAAAATTCATATCTGTTGATTGAATTTTAGATTTTAGAACATGCAGAACTTTTTATGAAGAATCCATTTTTTTCCTAAAATTAATAATAAAAAAGTTTCCCATATAGTTCCAACTTACATATTGTAGACCCTAAATCCTTCAAATTGAATCTTTCAGAAGCCCTTGAGATAAATAAAAACAAATATTCACATAATCTTCTTAACGACCAAATAGATATCAACAATTCTCTCCCTTATTAAACCTTTTTACCTAGAAAGGTTCCTGTAGGATTGTTGTGAATGAATTTCCAGGTATAAACTTGTTAAATACTTTAGTTAATCCCATATTTAGACCCATTTTTCCCTTTTTTATTCAATTTCCATGTAAATAAATCATAATTTTATTGTTAATATCCAAATAATTTAGTATTAAGGCACTGTATGAATTGAAAAGTTCTCTTTATACCTCCATTCATTTGAAAAAGCATGACAACTTTAAGTTTAAATAAATTAAAATTGTTTGATTTAATAATTGAATAAAATAAACATTAAATAAACAATTACCTGAAATGTTTAAGGGTAAATATCAATCTAGCAGGTGCTTCGACGATTTTAGTAACCTTTTCACCATCCGTTAATCGATTACATATATCACAGTGGTACTGATTATCCCCACTCAGTTTTTCAGGTTGCAAATAATAATCGAGTAAAGTCTGTACTGACTGATTGTCAGAGTGATTAGGAAACGATAATTGTAATTCTCTGAAATGGTCTACTCTTTCGCTTGTTGTAGTACATTCCCCGCATCTCGATACTGTCATTGTTTTACCCCCGAAAGACTGCTGTACTTTTGTTGGAATTATTGCAGCTGCACCTTCACCTCCATAGCAATTTTCTATTGTATTTGTAACGTTTTTTTCTTGTTCATGCAGCGTATCTAATAGGAATCCCAAAAATTCAGAGCTGTCGTGCTGGTGGCCCAATGAAAAACCTGGCGGTCTGGATACATGTAGAATATCGTTAGGAGAAAGCGAATTTCTTTTGGAAAATTGCAAGAGGACAAACAACGCTTGTAACTTGGAAAATAATTGAGAAACTTCCCTGTTGTGACGTAGGACTTCGTTTCTAAAAGTTTTCGTCATGAATAAAGCCTGTAGAACACTGTTCATGTAACACGTATTTCCTAAATTATTCAACCCAACTTTTTCCATCGGTATTGCATCTATGGTAGGTGAAACGTAACCTGTCCAAGGTTTGTATTGTAAAGGTTGATTATAGTGTATAGTTGCACAGAACGGCTGTAAAACCTCGTTTAACAATTGGTACAAATCTGGATAGCCTGGGAAAGTCTCCATTAGACTCATGAATACGTTTACGATTTCCTGCAAACATTGCAAGCTGGAATCGCTTCTTTCTTTATCCAATTTTTCACAAACAACTTGAGTAAGTGGTATAACTTTGTGGAACAATTGCGGGTTGTTATGTTGATTTCTTGACAACATATAAAGTACAACTGGCCCCACTGTTTTTCTAATCTTGGGAAACATCAGTAATTTGAAAAGTGGTTCTATAGTTACTAAGGTCACTTCTAATAGAATATCATAGTGGTGTTCAGCTTCTAAGCCTTTAATAAAAGCAAGTACTAACGGTCCCAAGTTCTCTACCCAAATGCACTGTCTCAGCCATATACAAAGTGTATAAAAAGCTTTTTCCAGCTGCTGTTCAGGATAGTTACAATTCAATATGTACTTGATGGCATTTGGTATTGTGGAAACATCTATGAGTTGTAGAACTATAGACATGGCAGGTGACAGTTGTCTTTGAGAATCAGGATTTGAAATTTCATCTAATAAAGCTTTGAGTGCGATGTATATATGTCTCTTATCAGAACATTCTTTAGAGAGAATATTTTGAACTTTTTTGATGTCTTCGATAAATTTCATATAACTAATCGGATCTGTTGGTATGGGAACTGTTCCTAAGCTTTTAACTATTTGTGCACAGAATTTATCTTGAAAGCCATCATCTGGAGAGATGGCCTGTAGAGCTCTTAATATTAATTGCAATCTTGCTTCATTTGTAGGTGTTACACACTCTACTACTTTCTGTTTGACAGCCATCTTCAGACTAAAAAATGTAATAATTAATTGTAACAGTAAAAATTTGACATAGTATAGAATAACAAAAAAGGAGATGATTAGGTACTTTACCTTACTTGGCTTAAAATATTATATCTTTAACAATTTGATCCAGTAATTCTACAAAAAAAAATTTAAATCATTGTCATGTTATTATTAGGAGCTGTGTGAAATTGACAAAAGCTGTTACGTAAAATAATTACGATGTAGGCTTTAACTTTTTAATGAAAAGTTAGAGTACAGCTAACCTTACCTTTCCTATAATACGTCACTGCCAAAGTTAGAAGTTAAGACAGATCACTGCCTTCTTCGTTTGACCATTAAACTATAATCATGCCTAAGCCTCAAATATCCTAATATTGAGTATATGCTAGGTAATCAGCATCAAAATATATTCAAATTTACGTATTAAATACAAAGAAAATTTTAATTTGACATTTGAAGTATTATTCAGACACTAATGACACTATTAAAAGAAGGAATTCGTTCCCCGCAAAGCACATGAGCCTACCACCGATGAAATAAAACCAGGAATGAATTCCAATAAAAAATTAAGTTTTTAAGATTTATTTTGGATAAATAACATAACTGAATATCTCAATAATCACAGCTTTGCTTTACGCAATGTGTCGCATCATATTATCACTACCAATCCAAATTACACTAATTATAGTGATATGTATTTAGTTCTGTGGTTTTTGACGTTACCTTGGAGTATGGACCGTATATATTTTTGGTTATTACTGGGTGGCCCGCTCCGTATTTATTGGATTTCCTGATAAAGCGGTTCCTTTGTCATCAGAGCAATCCGCGAGCTCCTGAATTTTACAATTCTTCAAGGTATCACAAGGCGTATGAACGGAGTTCAAAGGTAACGTACTTTGCCAAAAAGCACATATTATAAGATATGTTAGTGCCCGGATAATTTGAATATCTTTGACTGTTTCTCTGATATACCAATTCCCTTCTCTTAAGCGTGACGTTACGATAACCCACACATATAAATTGCGTAATCATTTTTGATAAACTCAGTAGAAACTTTACTCCTATAATCCGCGGAAATGGCTCCTACTTTATATCTTATTCTCGCTAGTCCTCCAGCAAGATCTGTTTTATTATGTGCAAAAGCCATTGGCGTAGATTTGAATTTGAAACATGTAGACCTTCTTGGAGGCGAACATTTAAAACCGGAATATCTCAAGGTAGTTCAAATTTGTTAATTAATATGATTATAATGATAAATATTTGTTTTATGATACTATAATTAAAGAAATTTTAAAATAATTAACAAACAAAATACAGCCTTTAGACTTTTTGTGCTTGTGGATGTACAGAAAATTCAAATTGTCTCTGAAAAATCTGAATTTGTGTTAAAATGTACTTATCGACTCGTGTAATAAATTTGATTATTATCAGCTGCTATTTTTGTGTACACAATACCTACAATACTTTGATATAGATATTATCAGTATTAATTTCAATTAAAAATCATGATTTTGATTACTTTATACATATAAAAAAAATTTCCTAATAAATTTAATTGAAATTCTCATTGATTAATGATTATAATTAACGGTTGAAGATTATATTGACAATTGACTGAACTGAACTGAAAATAATGTAGTTGAGGGTCATTTTTTGTATTTAAAATTTTTTTTTAGATTAACCCTCAACATACTGTTCCAGTATTGGACGACGATGGGTTCATATTAGTTGACAGCCATGCTATTATGACTTATTTAATATCTAAATATGCCAAGGACGACTCTCTGTACCCAAAAGACTTAAAGCAAAGAGCAATAATTGACCATCGTCTCCATTTTGACTCTAGCTTCTTTTTCGTAAGAGGAGTTGCAATATCAGTGAGTTGACAATTTAAAAATCTTCAAATAAAATAACCCATACTTGTGATAATAATATCTAACAATATCTTTTTTAGAAAATAATTATTTTTGAAGGAGAAAAAGCTCCCCCTCCAAAACTCCTGATTGCATTGGAAGAAGCGTATACAATAACGGAAAAATTTTTGGAAAAAAGCAAATTCATAGCAGGCGATAACCTAACAGTCGCAGATTTTTCTTTTCTTACCACCATTACAGCCATGAACGTTTTTTTCCCTTCAAACGAAATAAAATACCCAAGAATTGCCGCCTGGTTGAAACAGATGAAGTCTTTGCCTTATTACAAGGAAGCCAACCAAGAAGGACTCGATCGATTCACTCTTATCATACAACAAAAACTTGTTGAAAATAACAAATAAATAACTTATAGTGATGTATATTTGTATGTACAGGATTTGGTTTGTCCCTTTTCTTGTACCTTTCACTGCCCTTCACCTTTAGAATGTTATTTTAAAAATAATATTTAATTTATTTAAATAAAAACCAAGCTGGTGAACATTTAACAGTAGTTGACTTTAATTTTGTTGCGACACTTCCAACTTACTCATTAACCTTTTATTCAGGATTAAACAAATACCTATAATTATTGTCCCAGCATATTTTTGCCGAATTAAAATTGCAGGATGACGTGTACCTTTATTTTTTGTTAAATATCGTAAAATATGTTATTTGTCCATCTTACCTTGTTGATTAATTCACAGACTTATACATTTTTAATGTTAACAAAAGTACCTAGTCAATATTTTATTGGTTGAAATACTCGAAATGTTCCTGATATTAAAAGCTTTAATTACAACTTTACAAATTTGAGGCGAAAGATGTAAGTATGTCACTTTTGCCAGTCATGCAAAATTAATAAGTTGTGAATTAGTATGACCGTGAAATAAATATATACAGGTAGGTACACCTACTTCTCATTTTATTTATAATATGCCAAAAAATTACCGGATATTTGGACAATGGAACAAAAAAATATGTATTATTTATCCAAAATTGTAAAGCCATTCCAAATTTTTTATAGAGACTGGTTCGCAGCTCTAGAATAATTCTTGCAGGATTGTCTGTCAAATTAGACGACTCCACTGAGACAGTACTCATGAGCAATTATTAGAGCTCGTCTCAGGACATTTTACAACCCTCAAAATTTAATATTTGAGGCTTTCCATACTTTAAACTCATCCTGCGTATTTTAATAATTGCACAATCCTTCTCTCTACAGATCCATAATTCAAACTCACTTTTGCCGATGTTCTGTAATTGCGATTAAAGTGGACCACTGTGTATTATCCGGCACGCTACAAATGAGTATTCATATATAAATCGCGTACAATGTTTGGACGAACACAGTTGAAGTTTGCTATTCCTATACAGTAGAAATGGCTCCTACTTTATACTATATCATTGCTAGCCCTCCAGTGAGATCTGTATTATTATGTGCTAAAGCTTTAGGTGTCGAGCTGAACTTGAGAGAAGTGGATCTATTTAATAGGGAACATTTGCAATCGGAATTTTTAAAGGTACTTTAAATTTTATATAATTGTGTAGTTATTAATATAATAGCAGTGTTATCAAAATAATATCATAGCAATACTATATTTTTTAACGCAATAATTATCAAGATTTACTCCAGATCTTGGTCCCCAGCTCTGGCACTGTATGTTCTTACAATTAGGGAACACACGTTCCTTTCCTTTACTTCCTTTTACTTTTTGAACCTGTAGGAATTATGGAAGAATAAAAATTATAAAAAATATGCAATATCCAACAATTTTATTCTATTTTTTCGATAGTGCTGAGTAGTTTGCACAATACTCATGACGTTTTCAAATGTACAAAGTTTGCTGTCTTTTTTACAGTTCAATAATTTGTGAATAAAAACAAAATTGAGTAAAAACGCAAAGACAAAAAAGTGTAATTATTTGTTTTTTAATTTTATAAAAAAATGTGGTCGTAATGATTGGTTATTACATAAGTATATTTGAATAATAATAAAGGAGATTTTCATGTAACAATACAAATTATGAATATTAATTAGTAATAGAATTTACAAATAATTGTTTATTTATAGATAACCCACGAAAGGTCACCGATTTATTAATACACCATAGAAAATTTGAACAAAATAACTTTAATTTATAACCTTGATTTTAATTTTTACTATAGATTAACCCTCAACACACAGTTCCAGTCTTGGATGACGATGGGTTTGTATTAGTTGATAGCCATGCTATTATGACCTACCTCGTATCAAAATATGGGAAAAACGACTCCCTCTATCCCAAAGACATAAAGAAGAGAGCAGTGGTTGATCACCGTCTTCACTTTGATTCCAGTTTATTTTTCGTAAAAGGACTCTCAATTACAGTAAGTATATCAACCAACCACACAGCCCGAGAAGTATTTCTTGTTTCTAAGTGAATGGTTTCTGTTTTTTTCCAGAAAGGAGTCATTTTTGAAGGAGAAAAAGCACCTAATCCTATATACCTAGCTGCATTAGAAGAACTGTATTCTATAACTGAAACATTCTTGGAAAATAACAAATTTATAGCTGGCGAACATCTAACAGTAGCTGATTTTTCTTTTGTTACGACACTCACATCTTGGAATGCCTTTTTTCCATTTAACGCAACTAAATTCCCAAGAATCGCAGCATGGTTGAAAAAAATGGAATCTCTGCCTTACTATCAGGAAGGGAACCAAAAAGGGCTTGACGTTTTCACCAATCTTTTCAAACAAAAGTTGATTGAAAATAATCAATAAATTAGAAAAAATTTATAGGGCTTTTAGCACGAATTAAATTCATAGTTATAGTATATATTCATACAATTTTTGTTATTTAAAAGTTTGTAGATTGAATAAAGGGCTTCAGCTTTAAAACATAGACTATAAATAGAGCATCGCATGCCAATTATTTGTAAGCATTTATTTAAAATAAAATGTTCCACCTTAAATACTTTTTTTATTCAATTTTTTGGTGTTTTGGTTATTTAAATCAGATCAATATTTTATGTAGTAAGTAGACAAGTGACATAAGCTTATTTACTACAAAATCTCATAATAATTTATTGACATTAATAAGTGTTTTTGTCTATGTTTGGTTGTTTATATACCAATAACGTTATTTGTGGGAAAATAATTCATATGTAGGCAGCTATTGATGCTTTTGTGTATGTTTGGTTGCTTCTACAAAAATAGAAAAATTCGTTTGCCATGAATATAAAGTATATTGCGATCTTCCATGTATAGAAAAATGATCAAATATCTTAATTGGAGAGTACCTACCACGATCTGAAAGAAATAAATTAATAATCCAAGGTGAATTTTGAAATTCACCGGAAATTTATAATGTCTTAATAATTACTAATTATATTATTTGATTAAATTTATTATTAAAAGGTAAAACAAATAGTAGGAAAGAAGAAAGAGCAATTAAATGTATAATTTGAATATCTTTCGACAATTTCATAGTCGAATTCTACTAGCACCGAATAAAATGTGTGTGAATCAAAAGAAATAATTTATTTATTAGAAAATAAAAACATTTATTTCATCTGAAGATAAATTTCAATCGCTTTCTGTTAATTTTTCACAGATTACGCGGTAATTTGCTATGCATTCTTTATTTCAATGAAATTTCAATAAATTCTATTGAAATAAAAACTGTCCGCTGTTCTAAAACATATAGGGTGATCCTTAAACAGCACTCCAGAATCCTAGGGCACAGTAGTACCTTGAGATTACTGGATAGAAGAGGAACATTTACCTATCTAAGTTGAAGCCTGCAGATATCTTAAAATTCCTCCGGGAAATAGGACTAAAGGAGCTACTAATTTCAGAGACTCTCCTCAGAAACTAAGAAGAAATAAAGGGGGCACAATAGATCTTTTAGATCTCAGTGAATGTTACCCCAAAAATACATATATTGTTGCCCCCCAGCATTTTTTCGCGTAAGCCAATGATCTTAAAGGAAATATATCGGGTTTATTTGCAAATAATTCATTATTCTTCACAGCCTTGCACCCAAAAACAAAAGTGTACCGGTCCATAATCGTCGACGATGATGAGTAACTTTTGAAGAATTATTGAATATTAATCGCACACATAGCGGAGCTTCTTCAGCGGGCCCCACTTTCTTTCAAACCATTATGCGCCACTGGGTTCCATCATGGGTGTCTTCTGGTGCAAAGAAATCGGTCGGCCTGGTTTTGCGACAGTCTTCAACCGTTTCTTCCACGACCAGTGTTGACGGTACCGCGGAACTTGATACCAACGACAGGTGCGAAGAAGAGTCCGTTGATGGTTTAATGAAGTTTACAAAAATAGTATTAGAAGTGTGCGCGATGACTGGTTTAAAATTCATTTCAAAGATTCAGTATATAACGGCGTTTATAATTTTTGGAATAACTTTAACTGAAGGTAAAAAAATTTTACTTTATTAATGAGTTATTTAAATAGGTACCGCAGATAACTATGTGCACTAGACCGAAAAATTTCACAAATGGTAAATGGGTCATTGAATAGGGGACCAAATATAGAAAAATACATATTTTGACGCTAATAAATGTAATTTTCTATTATTGGGGATTCCGTCACAATTTGGGCTGGTTAAAATACTAAATTCTTTTGGTACAGGATGAATTGCTACGTTTGGATTGTGCCCAACTGCCCAGGCACTTGAACTGAATCTTTGTACCATTTCCCATGTCTAATTCCATTCTACAAGTGCTTCTATCTGAGTCCTTGCATGCTCACAGAAGCATAGTAGGTGTTTTTTGCACATAGGCTCACTATAACTATACCCATTTTGTGCAGATGCTTCCTCAGGGGGCAGTGTCCAGTCACCAGGTCTGCAACTTGTCCAGTTTGTGTGTGCTTCTTCAAGTATAGAGACTGTACCATTTAGTTGCGCCTACCTCACCTGTGTGAGTCATTAAAATTGAGTAAATGACATACTTTGATTTATTTTGGAAATAAACATTTTTAATTTTTTATAATACATCACTTAATAGACTTCCAGTTATTAAAACTTTCTTTTTGACAACGTTAAATTCTTTTTTGTTGATGTCACATGCTGTTTGACCTTTATTGGATCTTGTGGATGTGAGAAATTATGAAAGAAGAACCGATAACGTTTCAGCTAAATGTTGTGATTGATTAAAAAAGGGATGAATCAAAAAGATCTGTAATAAATATATATTTTTCGTGATTAAAGTATAGTTGAAATTTAAACTTTTTATTCTATAATTATTAAGTACTACAATGAGTACGAGAATTATGTGCATATTTGGATTAATCGTGACAATACGAGTGAATATACGACGTCAAACATAAATGTGAAGTATATATGGTAGTGTACAAGCACATACATTTCAATGTAACTAACTATCCGTTATTTCTATCAGGTATATTTGACCTACTCCGAAATGATTGATGAAAACGAGTGTTACCGAAATACAACTTTAAATTAAATAGGTACTGTTAGTGTTTGAAAAATTATTTTTTTTTTAAATATCCGACTCTCCTGATTATAAAAGTATAAAATGCCACTTTGTATATTTGTTGTTATTGTTTAAACATAGAAAAATTAAAAGTGCTGCTAAAAAATATTTATTTTTTACTATTTTTGAATAAAAGAATAAAAAAAGTCCTTACACTCATTACCATATTTTTAACCAATGACTTTTTTTGAATTTTTCAAAATTAAAAATAGTTTTTTAATCTTAACAAAGTAATATGATAACAATATCAATCATTAATTCGAATTTTCAGGTTTTATTTTACTAATATATTACGAGATATCTTATTAACAGTTAGTTTTGCAATATTTGAATAAAATTGATTACTTACATCTTACAAAATATGGTTATTAAGGACTCTATAGAGAATTTAGCAAATTATATACTGAAATAGTATAATTTCTAATAACTTGGCCAATAAAAGAATAAAAAACGTATAGAAATTATTGTTGAGATATTACAATTAACCCATATTCTTACAAAAAAATTTAGTGAAAGTTAACAAACTTAAAATAATTATGAAAATTATTCAATAATCCAAAAAAAATCTTGTTTGCCCCCCTACCTAGTTCCTATAAGGAACGTTCCATAGACTTATTATTTCCTGGAGGAGGTTCAGGATGTCTTCAGACTTCAGTTTGGATAAGTAGGCATATCTAAGAAACCGTATACAGGGCGAGTCCAAAATCTGTGGATATGGCAGCATAATTTATATAGACGTTTATCTTGATTAGTTTATGGATGGATAGGAATATGTATATAACCTTGTTGCTTTTTCAGCTTTCATTTTTTTGATATGAATAATTCTCAATATGCATTAGATAAATTGTTTATATCAAGTTTATAAAATATATAGGATGAAGAGCTAAAATGTATTTTCCTATTTAGTAGACCAGATAAAAATATTTGATCACGGCATCGTTATGGCAATTACTATTTGAGAGAAAAAAGTCGCGTTTTAGCAAAAGTCACTTAATGCTGATGTTCACATCTATTTCCTATAACTGTTTTTATGATGTGACAATAATATGATCGTTCTTATTGCTGTTTACACAAAATCAACCAAAAATTGCCAATTTCGGCTAGACAGAGATGAAAAGTAAGACAAAAACAAACAAAAAGTCCGAAAAATGTGAGGTGAAACAAAAAACATCGTTCATTACACGTCTAAAAGTGTTTTTCCCGTGCTTAACACGTTTCCATGAAAAAAGAGAGGAACAGATGAAAAATATTAAGATGAAAATTATCACGTGCTGTTTTCTATTTTTACTTTTTTCACTTAGCAATAAAATGACATAATTTAGTATTAATTTTATCACAATTGCTTATAGGTAATTACATTTACAATTCTATTAAACGCATTGATAATAACAATAACTAATATGTATGAGATTTACGACTTTTCTTATTAATACATTTCACTTTACTTTCGGATAACCCTGTATACAAAATATCATAGATGAGATACTCCTGATTTTTTCCAATATTCCACCACTATCTGCGAATGTGGAGTTCAAATTTCAGTCCTAAATTCTCATTATTATAGACTCTTCGATTTTGTTTATGCAAGGTCTGTTTGATCATCAACACTTAGGTACTATCTCTTGTGCAACTGGCCTTTATGTGCAACTAAATATATCTTTAATACAAAACTAATTATTTTAATATTAATTCATATAAGCCTTTATCTTAAGATGACCTTTATATATAAATATATATAAGTATATAGAAATATGTTGGTAATATCCGCGATATTAAAGTGACACATCCTTTAAACAGCAACAAAACATACCATTGTTTGAGCATTTATCGTGCATATGAGTACCTGAATTCATGGTACTATAAACATAAACATCGATAATATCAAAATGATTACGGCAATGTTATTGCATGCTTTTTAAAATATAGAACAATGTAAATATTAAAATTATTATAAGGAATAATATGATTATCATCCAGGTCAAGATCATTGTTTTGGTTTTTAATATATTTGCAATCATATAATCCTCCATTATTCGACAATAATAAATTTTTGAAGGAAAAACTAGAGCATGGGATGGTTCTGTAGGTACTAGCTGCTACTATCAGGATCCAATTTACTTTTCACTTCAATAAAGAGGCGAAGTTGGATCCTAGGAATTTCGTATGCATAATTACAACATATTATTTTTAGATAAACCGTAAAAACTTTTCTATTAAGTTTTTTTAACGGTTCTTGAGTTGCCTCAAGATTTATCCATCATTATGTCATTTTGGATCCTAATAATAACTATCATCAACTGTAACTCCCAATGCGTATTTACCATATGTCGTTGTTAAAAATAAGATTCAAATTAGCGTTATGTTAAAATATCATGTTCGGAATTTCAATATTACAATACATACCAATTAGTGTATTATTGTTATTTTGGAACTGTTAAATATGAAATAACGTTGGTGTCTATAATAGAGACGGTAAAGCGGGAAAAATTGCTGAGTCAGGGTATAAAAACACCACTCTGCTAATTTTAATAGAGACGGCAAAAATGAAATGGCGAAAAAGGCAAAAACCTTAGAAAGAAAATGACGTTTGTAAAGCTCCAGAAATTATATAATCTGTCCCGTTACTGATACTTTTTTTTCACTTTCAGGCACATCTGTCGACTCGACCACAGGATGTAGTTTTCCTGGTGCTCCTGCACATTCCTCGATAGTATTTTCAGACGAAACCCTGGGTCCAGGTACGGTAGCGACATATTCTTGCGAAAGAGGGTTCGAACTGTTGGGTCCGTCCAGAAGAGTGTGTCAAAATGGATTGTGGATGCCAGAAGGGATTCCCTTTTGTGGTGAGTAAAGAATTATAGTTATTAGTTATATATTTAGCCACAGAAATCGGATTATTCTATTTAAAAAGTGAATTCTTGAATACTGAACTGTTAAATTAATTACACTTGATGAATAATAAACAAGAGTCCAACCAACGAACAAGCATTGTTCGTAATTTGACCTACTTGTAAAGTCGGAAGTGTCGGAGGTATGATGTTTATAAGATTAAAAACACCGTGATATCGTAAAAATGAGGTCACTTTAAATGTTTCTGTTTTGCTAAATATTTAGTGTAGGTACATGTCGTTCTTCGCAAGGTGTATCGTTGATACTTAGACAGGGAAGCTCATTAAGCGACGCCTTTCTATTATAAAATATAAAGAGTCATAGATATACGAGAGTGTGTGGACATGCAATAACTTATTTAGAATAAATAATACAAAGAAATGCTTTAGATAAAAGTTGTTGTATTTGCACCTATACACATTTCTAGAATATTTTGAGATATAGGTACTGGGTGTTCAGCCTAAGCGAGACAGCATGAAATTTACTTTTTTTAAGTACACCCTATATTGCGCCTGATTGTTCACTGGACACTGGAGGGTCGGTATGGCATGAAAAATATCTTAAATTCGTTCCTTCTGGTATATTTATTATTTTTTGTTTCTTTTTGTTTGTTAAACTATCCAGGAATTTCACATAAAACGAATATTCATGCATTTCCTCGTGCTAGCCGGAAGATAATTTACTTTGTTCATGAATTTTAAGCTTTTACGATAAAGAATATTGTTTTATTTCTGTCCGCCAGACCGAGATTGTGCATACAAAATGCAAACAATTTTATGGCGAATAGAAGAAAGTGTTTTTTTTATCTTTAACATTTTTTTTTGTTATGCTATCAATAATATAAAATAAAAATGGTACAAAGTGGAAACGTGAGGAAATCTTGATTTTTTCTTCAAGTAATTTTGTCTGGAATGTCAAAAATGATTTGCAGAAAAATATATAATTATTAAAAACACTTTTACAAAACTAATTATGTATAAAAAGTGTAATATACACTATATCTAGTTGGGAAAACTGTTTTACTTTCACTAGGAAAATGTGAAAGCTTTCTGTGATTATTCAATAAATTGATATGTTATTATTTTAATGACTTACCAACTGCTATATCGGAACTGATAAATAAATAAATAAATAAACAAACGCTTAGTTTATACAATTTTATCGTAAATGCATGTCAAGCAACGATCGTGAGCGGTTGAATGATTGAAAGAGCGCCAAATTTGAATATTTCAAGCCAGATCTAACAATATCTCGAGATATAATTCAATTCTTTAACTGTCAAGAAGATTAAAGCAAAAATATTGATCGTGTGGTACCTAAAATATGAATCATATACCAAGTTATATACTCAGTTTGTTGAGAAAGTTAATACTAGGTAATATGACGAATGGTTATCATAACACGTGCATAATCTACTTTCTAATTCTATTAATTCAAATGATTTCATTTTTCACGACCCGACTGATGAGCTGATGTATTAATTTCAACTGGTTTATTAACCTCTTCGAGTTGTTAATTTGCGTATTAAACATGAAAATAATAAAAGAAGAAGACCGAAGAATGCGGATTTGCATATGGAATGAAGATACTTTTAGTTGCGCTGTTCATGCAGGTTACTAAACAGTAGGTACTTAGGTTTTTATTACAACTATTTATAGAAGTAATGTTAAAAACAAAATAGTTATAATCAATAAACATTGTATCGAGTTGAATAAAGTGTTATATTTTATTTTGTCGTAGGTCAATGTTTAACCTCGATAACCCACCGATTTTATTTTCGAGGACAAATTTTTCGTATTCAGCTTGTATGCGGCTTTATATGCTTCGAGCGGTTTTGGAAATATGGGGTTAACCTTATTTACCCTTATTGAGATAACCAATTCATAAACAATATCTAGGTTAATAGTTTCAGTTTAAGAAAGGTGAAATTTCTTAGACTTTATTCCCTTCCTACAATGAATTAATATTAACTGAAAGTAAATTGTCATTTTGGAGAAACTTTACAATATCCTGTCCTTATCAAAATACTGACGTTTCCCCCATGTAACATCTGGTATGAAAAGGATAAGGAAGAGTGGAGTGTATAGTTAAGATGATGCTTTCGACTAGGAGGAGGAACAGACTGGTAAAAGACCAGCAAAAAGATCCAAAGTTGGTTCCAGAAATGACTATTTGTTGAGAATGTTCCCAATTGCGTTTGAAGACATGGAGAGTGGAAGCTAGTATAATATTCATGGGTGATTCAGGTTGAGTTGAGTCCAGCATAAATAATGTTGGTGAAGATGGTCTTAAGTTTATTATGAAATTACATCGGTCCAGTTAACAACAATATTGCGTCGAAAACAACAACACTAAATACACTGCAAATATACTTGGTTAATATATTTTTTAGCCACCAGTAAACATCAGACGCAGATATGTTATGCGATATGAACTTGTAAAATAATTATTGGTATTGGGTGTAACGTTGAACTGGGTTATTGGTGAAGCCTGTAAACGTTTTTATCTTCTACTAACACCTCGAACGGTTATTACATCAAATAATGAATATTTTGATGTAAGAAATGGTAATTTGGTCGGACTTTAATTATAGTTATCGTATTAAAGAAGTGGAACTATTGTGTGATTTGGTGCGTTGAGGAGTTATTATAAGGAGATCGGGGAATGTAAGAGACGAACCAAAACCGGCGTATTTGATAATATTGATTTTTAAATGGATTATCTAGATTTCGATGTTGTTTTAGATGTTTTAAAAGTAAATTTAAACAGGAAAATTTTATTTCTCTCTCTCACTGTTCCGTTTTTTCACCAAACAATATGTTCACAAAATATGCAATCCGCTAGAATGATCTATGTGCTACCCCTCTCTCTCGCCAGCCACTTGTTTATCGGTCAATTCTAGCACCCCTTTTGGAGAGAACAAGAAGATACAGAAAGATAAACAAGCTGCAAGCATTCGAAAGCATGGAAATAATAATTTGAATGAAAGAACTATACCTTATAGATCGTTGTCTTATTAGGGAAAAGGCAATTAGTTGAATACCGGCTTAAAATCAAAAACAAAAGGAGTCCTTACGTATTGAAGAAACCTTTAAGGTTTCCTTGAAATATAGGATGTGAAAGAGGCCATGTTTAATTTCAATTCTTGTCAATATTTCTACAAAACAGCAGAATATTTTCTACTAATCAATAAAATTGCGAAGAATCTGTGTATATGAAGGTAGGTAATTGCATTTATCAAGTGTTCTGTTCAGGTCATCGACCATCTACTATAGGAATGCAGGTAGAACTGTAAAGCTACCGTATCAAACTAGAGCTGTGGATTGTAACGATGGGATTAGATAGAAAATGGAAAAAAAAATAAGGAAATCAAGAAGTAAACGTTATCGCAGTGACCTTTTATGACACTATACGGAGTTTAAATCAAATTGGAGGAAAAAATCTTTCTTGTCACATTAATTTTTATCAAATTTTAATATATTAAGCAAGATAAATGTTCCTAGATTGTTCGTAAATCCAAATTCTTCTAATTCGTATAAAATCTCAAGATTTAATTGACTATTACTTTGATTGGAATACATTTAAATATTTAATGACCCGATTGTAAAGTGCGCAATCCCGTTTTAACATTATTTTAACAACAGCCGGATATTGAGGAGATTTTTTAAAGAAAATATCCCATTTTCCATCGATTACTACTTGAAATTTACACGATTAACCGATTTGTACTGGCCAATTAGTCATAATCACTTTCTCTAAAGTGACTTTATCACTTCTGGAATGAAAGAAAGTGTAACATGATGAATAAATACATAAATGTTATTTTTATGCGGTTACTATTAATCAGATTTATCAATTAACTTACAATCTAGGAAGTAAATACTTGCACGAAAAGGTGTTTTTAGCAATATCATGAAAAAAAATAAATATCAATTCTTATATACGATCCTGTATATTTATAATTTGTTTTTTTACTGGAATTTGTAAAGGGAGAAGCTTGAGAAATGTAATAATTCTTGATAACGCTGCAAACAAAATGATTGTGGTTTAATTTGAGATCAAAAGCAAACCAAATAGAACTCCAAGAGCGTCTGGAGAAGCTGTTCAATTAAAATCTGTTCCTAAGGAAGCTTTATATGTACTATTTCCAGCAATTTTACATGTTCTTAATATATTAAAGTTGTAATTTAATGTATTTGTTTCAGTTTTAAACGTTGCTGCTGGTAAAGCTCCCATGCAAGTTAGTACAGATGCTGGAGGTATACCTCAGAAAGCAATAGACGGTAGTACGAGCGCTTTTTTTAGCAGTGAAAGTTGTACTTTGACCAAACCTGAAAGGAATCCATGGTGGTATGTTAATCTTCTAGAACCGTATATGGTGCAGTTGGTGAGGCTGGATTTTGGAAAACCCTGTTGTGGTGAGAATTAAAAAATTCCTACAAATCTTAATTTGTAATAGACTATTTTGAATGCCAAAGGAAGAAACTGTAGAATATCTTCTTGTCCCATACAATAATTAAAGATTTTTTTATTCTTTTACAGTATAAGTAAAAAATAAAAACAAATTTTCATCTATAAATAGATAAATGTATGGAGTGACATCATTTCGTTCTTGGTGTTTACGCGTATTGACCGAGCTAAAACTGCATCTTTGGGTCAATGGAATATAAACGAAGGTCTTTATTGAAGAAATTTGGCCGTGACATTCTTAACCTTAACCTACAAAATAAAACGATGTTTCAAAGCGGCTTAAGAATTTACAATCGAATGAGAAATTAGGAATTTTATATTGACACGATTTATTCACAATAACATTTCCATATTTTATTATTCGGAATGAGAAAAGAAAGTGTCATTTTTGAATATAAAATACATTGTTTTAAACAAAATAATTATTGGATACAATATATTTTTTCAGGATTAAAAAAACCTGCTACTATAATAGTTAGAGTAGGCAATAACAGACCGGACTTGGGTACGAACCCTATTTGCAATCGATTCACTGGATTTTTAGAAGAGGGCCAACCTTTATTCCTTCCTTGCAACCCTCCTATGCCTGGAGCTTTCGTTAGTGTACATTTAGAGGCACCCACCCCGAGCCAACTATCCATTTGCGAAGCATTTGTTTACACTGATCAAGCACTACCGATTGAAAGGTGTCCACAGTTCAGAGATCAACCCCCAGGTGAGTTAAACAATGAAAAATTGATAAAAACTTATTTTTTAAGTTCGTTCAGCTTTTCGCAGACGTATATTAACTGAAAAATCGTTTATGGTTTGTGTTAGAACCTTTTAGGAACTTTATTGAACATTATTACCGGTATAAATCACATTCAAAATTACAGCATGCGTTTGAAAGTATCGTAATTTGTACATAATGAGCCAAAAGAAGTAAGCAGAAGAATATTGAACTTTATGATACTATCACGTAGTTGGAAGGCGTGGTAAGTAGTCTAGATGTTGATAAATGATAAATGAAGGAACAACAATACCTGTTTCCCACGATGAGAAACTGATTAAAAAAAAACGAAGAAGGATTTACGATTGCAGTGAAAGTTTGGTATAAAAATTGTATACTATATTATGAATTCTCAAGAATAAATCCATTGACAATATATTCCAGTTGTTAGATTGAGTGCTAAATTTCACTTGTAACGCTGATGACAAATAACACAACAGATGTAAAGATGTTGAATGCGTCCCGTTAAAATACCGTATAGATCATTCTCAGAACCCCAAACAAGAAATCATTGGCGTACATTTAATCTTTTATTTTATTTTCAGGTAGTACAGCGACCTACAATGGAAAATGTTACATCTTCTACAACAGACAACCTCTTCATCTACGCGAAGCTCTTTCTTTCTGCAGATCCAGAGGAGGGACTTTGGTTGACGAAAGCAACCCGGCTCTGCAAGGTTTCATCAGCTGGGAGCTATGGAGAAGGCATAGAAGTGATGCTGGTGGACAATATTGGATGGGAGCTCTAAGAGATCCAGATACACGTGGATGGAAATGGTTGAGCGGTGAAGATGTAACTGTTTCATTTTGGAATCTACCAGTTGGTAATGGAGATTGCGCTCGTTACGATGGTACTAAAGGCTGGTTATGGTCAGATACAGATTGTACAATGCGGTTGAATTATATTTGTCAACATCGTAAGTATTGTTGTCTAGAAAAAGTATTATTAAGTATTTTAATTTCATTTTTCCTCAGAACCTAAAGCTTGTGGACGTCCCGAACAGCCACCAAATTCAACAATGTCTGCTCCAAATTTCAACGTTGGTTCCACCATAGAATACACCTGCGATGAAGGTCACCTTCTGGTAGGACCAACTAGTAGAGTTTGCTTGGAAACTGGATTTTACAACGAGTTCCCACCAGTTTGTAAAAGTAAGTTGATATTTTATCGCTTCAAGAGGAATTGATCATTATTTTTTGTTCAAGGAATTCAGTGTGGATATCCAGCAGACATCGCCAACGGGGAATACAATCTAGTGAACGATAGTGTTGGATATTTATCAAGGGTTATCTATTCCTGCGATGAAGGGTATGAAATGATTGGACGTGCTCAACTAGCATGTGACATTGATGAAAGATGGAACGGACCTCCGCCAAGATGTGAAGGTAGGATCTAAAAATCTCTATGCTCTGATATTTTATTGTATTTTTTTTTTGACTGTGTGTAACCAAATCAAATTAAATTCGGTTTAAGAGTAGTAAGATCCAGAGTCTTTTAGAAAACCTTTTATCTGAAGCACCCTCACTTAAAAGAGGGAGATAAGGGCGAGGATAATGAAAAAGACAAAGAATTGACTCGAGTTAATCTTATACAAGTAGATTTATCCGAATCATTTAGACACTGATTTCTATTCTATTCTGTTTTATATTTTCCAGCATTACAGTGTGATCCTCCAGCTCAAATACCCAACGGCTTAGTAGATGCATCTAATGGTACAGCTTATGGTGTAGAAATCAAATACAGTTGTAACAATGGTTACGTATTAAACGGGCCAGAAATTCTAACCTGTTTAGCGAATGGAGTTTATGATCATACCCCACCGAGATGTGAAAGTAAGAACTTGTAATTTTAAATCCATTCCATTTTTCACTCAACAATAAATGTACTTTTAGTGTTACCAACAACTGTAGTTAAAATTCCGGATCCAACGAAAGCTACGAGAGTTTCATCGACTATAACAACAACTTCTTCATCAACTACAACTGTAACAACCACATCTCGTCCGAGAACTAGAGGTACTAGACCATCACCAACAACTATAAGAGGTGTGGACATTGTTAAAACTACTAACAGAACTAGAAGACCAAGTTCTAGGTGAGATTTTAATATTTTACGTTTTGAAAATTTGTAAAAATATCTTGTTGTGTTACAGAATGACTACTGAAGCAACAGTATCAAGTACTTCGACCTTACCACCTTCTATAATCGTAGCAGGGCATCCCCAAGACAACGAGATAGCTGGTAGCTCTAATATACAACATGGCGAAACTCCCAACGTGAACGTGCCGTTGTCGATTGATGCTGAAAGAAAAGAAGCTTTCGGAGCTAAGTTAAATCTTGGAGCTATCATAGCTTTGGGTGCTTTTGGAGGATTTATTTTCCTAGCAGCTATAATTACCACCATAGTAATATTAGTTAGAAGGTGAGTGTGTTGCCTGAAAAAAATGTAGGAAAAGTAATCAATTTTAATACAAAATTTTTGCGGTAGCAGTGCGGGTACGTCAGCTAGATCTTCTCATCGACTACCTTCCCCTAGCGCAATGCCTTCCCGATGGTATACCTTGCTAGCGTTACCATTTCCCGATCAGCAAATCGGCCGCAGGGAGTTTTCCCGAAGTTATCGGTCCCATCGAGCCGGATATTTTTCCAATCCCATGTAGAATATCGAGTACCTGAAGATTTTAGTATATAAAATGGTGAGCTACAGGCTACAGACAGACCCGCACTGCACTGCATGCCAATGCACTAAATTTAGCAGCACAGATATAATTTTTCCTCATCTACAAATAATATTCTAATGTTATATTTTTGTTCACAGAAACCAAAGTGCCAAACATTATCGTCATCGAGCATCGCCCGATTGCAACACAGTAGCATCGTTCGATTCCTCAAGCTCCGAATCCCGTAACGGAGCTTTAAACCGATATTATCGTCAAGCTTGGGAAAATCTCCACGAATCCGCTGGTTCTAAAGCAGGGCTTCGTGTCGCTGCGAACGCTACAAATCACTCACCACTTCGTAGAAAAGAAACTTTAGACGAACCTTATAGGACTGAAAGACACAGAGACGGATCGGAAATGGTAGTTTCCGATGTGTATGCTGGTGCTAAAGGTGTCGAAAAAAAGCGACATCATCACCACCATCATCACCATGAAAGTAGACCGCATAAAGAAGGTAGAGAGTGGCGTGATTCGCGACCTCCTCCTCATAGGGAACAAAAGAGATATTGACAACCTTGTATGGTTATTACAGTTGAATATGAAGAATGATGGATTCGTTTATTAGAATCAATGACGCATTAAAGATAGATAAGCCTTGTTTACATTTTGGTTGTCTCCAGCATATTAAAGGCGAGTCTCTGATTGTATAACAAAAATAGTAATTGATGATTTTAGTAGAATTGAATTTTAGATTTGATTGTACTGTGTAATGGCTGGTCTATCTTTAATCTGTCATTGGTTGACAGCTTAGTTTTACTAAATATAAGCCTGATATAAGCCGATTTGAGGGTTTTTTTATTCAAGTTTCTCAGATCAGCTGAATTTGTTGGTAAAGCGTAAGTTACTACTGATTTTTTTTATATTTCTGGATTAGGTATATACAGGTTGATGCTATAATTTACCTCCACTGCGAGAAAAGGGTTGAATTAAACAGCAGGCAATAAAAATACTCTGGAAGGGCTGAAAATGTTCGTGAGATTTTGTGAGCTTGGATAGTTATCTTCACTCCTAGTCCAGAAATATTTACGAGAGAATGGTTTTTATATAATTCCTAGATACTTTAACTAATCTACAAATTTACACTCATTTTTAATCCACTCTTATCTACAAAATCTCACTCTTATTATTTTCAAGATTCTTTATTTTTGTTGAAGTATCTATGATCCAATTTATATCGCACCTGTACATATATAATTTTAATTATTTATTATTTTGCAAACTTTTTTATAAAAATAAACTCGATTATTGATTTTTTTAGACGTATACGCCTAGCAATTTTATATTGTCGATACTGGTAATTTTAATCTAAAACCAGAAGTTATACGATTTAAATATGGCACAAATTTCAATGAAATAACTATTGAGGGAATAAATCATCTCTACTAGAACATGCTTAACAAGCTATACTGACAAGACAAGAGCATACGTTTGTCTAAATTATTGTATTTTATGTAATTTTTCGTTGATTGTAAGTTATGATTATAAAGATGATTATTATACGCATGTTACTGTAACAGAAGTTTTTATTTCAAAGCCAAAAACAAGAAGTCTACTGAATTAACATCTCAGGTAAAATGTGGACAAGGAGATCAGACCAGTAATTGGTCCATTCCAGTGGCCCTATTGATCAGCAGACATGACACACTCAGATTTTATATAAAGCTAATTTCCGTTTGCTTTTCTACACGTAAAATATACTGTAGAAGCAGCATTAAGAAACTTATAGAACTTTATCAAATGAATATTATAAAGTTGAATGATAATTTTATATTCAAAATGAGAATTTTTTGTATTTATTACAATTTACTATCGAAAACCGAAACATTTTCCACATTTTTCTTCGGAATGCTGCAAAAAGCAAAACAATCCAACGGAGTGAGCTCGGCATCTTGAAGGTTTTGTGGTAAATGTCGATTCAGTGTTTCTGGTAAAAGTAACGATGACATTCCTCCTATTATTAACATTGTTCCCATAATAATTAAAGGTAGAATTAACATATCTGAACCCTAAAAATAAATAAAAATTCATAATTATGTTAAATTATTTATTAATAAACTTACTAAGTAGTTAACTAGAGGAATGAATATTGGTCCAAGCATTCCTATTCCAGAGCTTAAACTCATTCCAAGCCCTCGGACGACAGTGGGGTACAATTCAGATGCCATTAGTGGTAAAACGACAAAAGACGAAGATATTCCCATTTTACCAACGCAATATAAAATTAATGTGGTGATATAATCTAAAGAATATTTCTTTTATTTAATGAAATTATAATAAAATTTATTAAATTCTCACCATTTTGTACTAAAAATGTGGCTAAGCACGATGTGCCGCCGATAATCATACTGATACAAAGAGTCCATCTTCTACCAAGTCGCTCCATCGCAGGCCAAAGAAAAAGGTAAGTCGGTAACTCTACGGCGCCGGCTAGGAAAAAATTTAAATATTCGTCTCCACCTAAAAATATTTAATTGTTGATGATTATTTTGGAGGTCTTAACTTATATTAACCAACCTAAAGTAGGAGCATAGTAGGAGAGTCCAACGTAAACGCTGGTATTGGTGAACCAAAGAAATGTTATGATGATAGTTTTCCATTTTAAATTTTTCGTTTTAAATAAATCGAAAATTCCATAATTCACTTTATTCTTGCAGTTGAATTTTTCTTGTAATTTTTGTATCTTGTACTCGCTGACGAAGTTCTTTGGTAATTGTTTTTTGTTTATTCTAAAATCAACAAAACAAATTACAAATTTCAAATTTATATTTATAGAATTTCATATAATTACCTTGCCATAGTGAGCAATATGGTTTCAGCTCTTTCAAAATTTCCTTTTGCAAGTAACCATCTTGGACTTTCTGGTAAAAGAGGCCAGGAGAAAAATAATATCAAAAATGGCAAGGTAGTTGCTAATGCCATTAACCTCCATTCTCTTATTGCCCATACGATTACAGCCAGTGATATTAGAGATAAAGAGTAGGCTATATTAATCAGTATGGTAACCATGGTTCGTTCGCTGGGTCCCACCAATTCAATAGCTAATACATAGGGCGTGCACAAAATAGCTGGAACAGTAAATCCTACTCCCATCCTAAATATCACCCACATCACGTAGTTGCTTGCAAAAGCTGTCGCAATTCCAAAAATACATCCAATGAATAAATATATGTAATAGGCAGGCTTTCTTCCACATCCGTCTTGAATATATCCGAAAATGTAGTTACCAATCAGACCGCTAGTACCGAAAAGTACCAAAGCCAAAGTTACCAAAAATTCTCTGTCGCAAAATAAATTCCACTGTAACAAGAAAAGATAACAACTAGTATATATAGGTGAAGTTACAAGAAGAGAGAATTGAGATATTTCTGTCTTTGACAATTTCACAGCGGTTATATAATATCCTTCAGGGTTCTTATAAGAATGTAAACGATTTTGGAAAATATCTATTAGTCACTGAGGATTAGGTCTAGGGAATTTAGTGAATATATGATCCTTTCAAAGCCTAGATTGGTTACTGACATGCAAAATATGACTAAATAGCTTACCTCGGATACAACAGAATTCGTTTTAACATCTTTGTATATCCACCCAGCCTCACAAGGAATTTTTTGGGATATATTTTTCACGAAACACTCATTTTCTGTATAGTTATCGATAATACTGTAAAAAAAATTAATAAAAAATAACAGTTAATTAAAAAAATCGATCATATATGAGACTCAAGTATTTCTAAGCAACCCCCTAAACAAAATTTACACTTTCCAGATGAGTACAGTATCAAATAAATTTATAATTTGATCTGAGATGATTTAAATTCAATTTACCTTGTATTTTCCAAGCTTAAGTGCTCGGTGGAATTCAATAAATGTGACATATTACACCAGTGCTTCGGTACAGTTGCCATAAACAGTTGATTGTAAGCGTGGAAACCACAAGGAAAAACAGCTGGTAATAAAATGAACCATATAACCAACTGCTGATATTTTCCGAACTCTCCGACGGTCGGTAATATGTCGTCCAAATCCATAATACTCAAGTTGGTATATAAACAACTGAAAAATTTAATAAATCTACTAAATTTTTCGGCAAATGGAATACTGGTCAATGATAAAAGTAAAATTTCAATAATTTTAAAGTAAATTCAAGCAGCGAGAAAGGCAAACATAGTTTTTCCTATAAAAGTAAAAAAAATTCAAGGAAATATTTGCCCAGGAAAGTCCCAGTTTCTAGTAGTTCCTTCAGTCCTATTATTTGGTCGTCTTTTTTTGGCTGCTCTTTCCAGGCTCATTGAATTTGCCTAGGAATTCCCATGTCAATTTGGAAACTTTAATGGCTACCTTCTATATCTTTCTTCTGGTATGAATTGAAAGATGCCCAAGCTTTCGGTTTCTTTAGATGCTTTAGAACCATTTGTAATTCATTGAATGGTTTTCGTTCCAATTTTGATGACGGTGTTCATGTTTCTGTTCCACAAGCAAAAGTAGATTCTGCACTTTCTTAAATTTTGTATGACGGGAGAAATTTGAGAACTGAGATGTTTAGACAAGTCCAAGTCTATCAACAATGGAAAGAGCAGTATACTGATGATGATAGAAGAGTTTTTAACTAAGACACAAAGTGATTTAAATGGCAGAGGTGAAAATAAAATAAAAATTCCCAATATGACTCTGCTTCTTTATATTTTGTAGCTTCTGTTGATTCAGTTCCGCCATTCTCTGTTCTTTTTGATATTGTCTGTTAAAAAAATTGATCTTACCAGCGTTATAAAAATTTGGAACTAACGATCTTAATGAGATAAGAACCACAACAATGTATACATTGGACTGCAACTAAAATCTGAATAATTTGATTAAACAAATTGAAGTAATTTTAATTGACCCATAACAACATGAGGATGTAAATCGTTGGCCGTTTTGCCTCAATTACTTGTTTAAATATAGTAAATTGGAAATTTAATATTCTTCTTAATGAGGGAGGTCCTTAAAATACGTTTTAATTATGAGATTCTTCGTTAGAGCAAAAATTTGCGCTCTTATAGTGTGAAAAAATCCTACTTTTAATAATTCTAATTATAATAAATCTCGCATAAAAATGATTTTTAACATACTCTGTGCAACAATTCTTATCAATATTTACAAATACTTGAAAACTCGATGGTTTGATAGTAAAATTAGTAAATACTTTTGTGATAAGATAATTTACTTTTCATATGTCTAAAATTTTAATTTGTTATTTTTAAATTGTGTTGAATTCCTAATGCTCTGAAGCAAAAAAACGCGAACTAAATCAATAGTTACTCTAGCAATTAATGTAAGTATGAAGTAATTCAAGAATAAACTCCATTCAACAGAAATTTATCAACCTAACTTAAGCCAGGAACACACTGATTTGATGCAATACCATCTCACGCGACTCGACGCCATCCGACATGATACGAATTCCCTCTTGCCTAATTTTCATCATATTATCACGAATGTCTTTATGTGACGTTCTAAATTTATTGTTATGGATGGAGTGGCGTGGCATGGTGTAGCATCAGATCAATGTGATCCTGTCTTTAGACTATGAGTTTTTTATGTCTAACACTGGCTCAGTAATATATTTTGATCGAGTTCAACGTATTTTTTACAGATAAATAATTTAAAAAAAATGTTTGTGTTTGGAATATTATTAGCCATTTTAATTGTTGGAATATTCTTAATAAAACAATCTTCAAAACCAAACCCAAGCAAAATTTTAAAAGTATATTCACAAAAAGGAAAATGGTACCTCTTGAAATATTATTTAATGGCATTATTGCTATTTATGAGAAGATTAAAATGCTATATTTACGGTAAAAACCAAATATACAAAATTGAAAATCTTGAAAGGCTACAACAATTATCTAATCATGATGAAGTGAGTTTTATTTTTTAACCACAACATTTTCAATTTTTAAATCTATTCATTTTCAGGCTTTCGATGCTGTATTTTTCCACGTTGTTTCTCAAAATGGTATATATTTTTGTGGAGGAACTGAAAGAAGACACAGGGGTAAAATAGTGGGCTTGGTTTATATTGTGGTATGTTTTATACATTTAAAAGTGAATATCTCGGTACATGAATCTTCATGTCTAGCACTCTAATGTTCTCCAACTATAGTATGATTATGGTTATGGTTGCTGTCATCAAGATATGGGAGAAAAGGTACTTGAGTCCACTGAAACTCCACCTGCTGTTAAAAAATTTGTGGGTGCAGCTGAAAGTGTCTAAAGAATACTGGAAGATACTTTGATAAGTGGCAAAAGAAAGACAGCAGTGACCAGATCCAGTACGACATCTACAACAAACTCTACAGCAATGGTATAATACAATACAAATGTATTTTTTGTTATTTTTAGCATCCAGAATATGGAGTTTTAGAAAGTGAGGAATTACCTAATACCACACTAGAAGCAACAGTAATGTCCTTATACAATCAAGATTGTTACTCTGGTGGAGGAATCACTCTTACTCCAATTGAACCAATGAAAAAATGGAAAATAAATTTCAAGGGATTTATGAAGTAGGTGGTAGTGAACAACGAACGGCTACAAGTTGAATGGAGTCGAATTCTCTTGAATATTATAATTAGAAGAAATTGTTTCAGGCAACAGGTGAATCCTCAAAAGCGTTTTCATGTCAAATTAGATCTAGACTGGACAAGTGACTACCAATGGTTCTTTTTTGAAGTTGATGTACCTATACCGGTTATATCGAGAGCAATTGCAAAAGAAGAATGGACAGCAGAGCTTTTTAAAAATTTAAAAGAGTATGTTTTTGAGTAATTTCTTCCATCTAAATACAATTAGCCACGCGAAGAACGTAGTAACCTTTCTATTCTAGAAAAGTTTAAGTACTACTCGGTACTATGTTTATTTTCCTTTTAGTGCCCATCAGAAGCATTACGAACAAATGGGTTACGCGAACGGTACTCTTCAAATTGATTCCAAATCAATTCCCTTGGTAAATGTGAATGCTTTTCGAGATCACAGTTTTGGTATGGGAAGATATGTCGTATCTAATACGAAAAAGTACTAATTAGTATGTTGTAGGCTTCAAAAGAGATTGGTCCATGATGCATCGTTACATTTACTCCATGTTTTATCTTGAAGATAAAACCAAAATTGCAGTAGGTGTCGTAAGTCAACCGTGTACCACATCGCACTTAGAAATGGGGTTCGTGAACCACTTTGATGGTAAGTTGGATCCCATTGATGATATTCAGTTGTTTTTACCAGAGAATGCCGAAGATGGAGTACTTCCTAGAGAATTAAAGTTCACTTTCAACGCTAAAGGAGTGTCTTACAATGTACACATGGAATTTTTGTATGATGCTTGTCATTACAAGGGAAATTATCAAGAAGCTGTGATGAAAGAACGATTTCACAAATGTGTGGTTAATGGTATACCTGGTAGGGGTATTTCAGAATGGCATTATAATAAAAATATATTGAAATAAAAACGTTTTTTAATTTTATTTACTTTATTCTTTTCGATACTTAAAGTTTCCTATTACAAAAACTAAGCTGGACCAATGAGCGATCAAATTAGTAACTTTTTATCTTCTTGAAATTTTTTTGGCAGCTTCCAGCTAGATGTATGCCAATTGTGATGCTTCTTTGTCATCTTAGACGTGTAATTTTCTTCAACTCCAATGTATTTTAAGAAATAAATATACAGTTGACGTCAATAATGGTAAATAAATATATTACATTCACTTACATAAACTATTGTACAAACATTTATTAACAAATTATTGACTAAATTAGTAGTTCTTTGAATATATTTCGATCACTTATTGTAGATGCGTTTCTATAGACATCCCTGAAAAATAAAATGAAATCATTTAAAATTGAATTGAACAAATTGGATATTAACATTCACTTATGCAGCATTTTATACGTGTGGCAAGTGTCGTGGGTTGTCTATATTCACAAACCAACCATAAACTTTAAAATGAAGGACCTTATAATGGAGAATGTTTTCAATACTTACTCATGTTATTTCTCTATGATCGGTTTTTCTTCATATGGAGGTGGTTCCTCTTCGGCAATGAGTTTTAATTTGACAATATCTGACGTAGAATCGTACCCTCCAGCACTGACAGAGGGTACCATGATATTTTCCATTTCCACACTGTCCGCTTTAAAAGGTGGGAGGATTAATTTTCTATCACGAGATAGTCTTCGATGTATTTCAGAAGATGGCAGCAACGAATCCTGTAAAAACAAGAAAAATTGGCGATAGGTAATCTTATTCCTGCAAGAATTGAGAGTTTTGAAGGAGAAATGTCACTTTTTTCGCGTAGATAAGGTTATAAATAGTAAAAATGTTTACAGAAAATTATTTTTTGAATATTAGCTGTAAAAACATAAAAACTTTCTGTATGATTCTTACCTGTAGAGCTTCATTTCCGTTACAAGTTCTCTCCGATTTCCAATTTTCAAATGTACAGATAGGAACTTGCCTAGTAGCTCCATAGAAACAAGGAAGAACTTGTTTGAATTCCTTTCTGAAATTTTCGTTCAACCAAGCGTAAAGAAAAGGATTGTAACAAGTCGATGACATCGCTACAGCATGTCCAACGAAAAAAGCTAAATAATAAAAACTCCATTTTTCCATTTGTTGATAAAAATCATTTATGATGTTGAAAGTGTTCAACGGCAGCCAGGATACTAAAAAAACAGCAACCATAGCTATTAACATTCTGTTTGTTCTTTTTTTCCTGTCTCTATCCACTTCTTCTTTTCGAGTATTTTTAGATCCTGGCTTAGATCTCGCTCGATCGTTTAATTTTATAGAGACGCATATATAGCAGTACGCCATGATAAGAAAAGGTAGGAAAAATTGCATTGCAGTTGTTATACCACCGAAAGTTTTCCTCCAATCTTCCGTCGGCCAGTTTTCATCGCAAAAATATTTATCATTATTCCTTTCAGATGGGGTTAGTTTAACGTATACCCCATAAGGTAAGGTAACTAGTATTGAAAACATCCAAATAATTACTATAATAACGATGCAAGTGAAAAGTTTCATTCTTGGATGAAATGGGTATATTATGACAAAATATCTATCTATAGCTATTGATGTTAGAGTTAACGTTGATATATAGACGCTAATTCCTTGAGTAAAAGACACCAAATGACATATGAATCTACCAAAAACCCACTCTCCTAAGAAGGTATATAAAGGGGTAAAAGGAACAGCTAAAATGCATAATAAAATATCCGATAGGGCTAAATTTGTTATAAACAAGTTGGTTACGGTTTGCATCGCTTTATTCCGGAAAACTACGTAGCAAACTAGTATGTTTCCAAATATTCCCATCACGAAAATCATTGTATAAACAATGAAAAACGCCACTTGGATTGTATTGTTATTGATGATGTCTTCGATCGCTGTGTTGTTGTTAGTAACTCCTGTCATGTTGCTCTAATTAGTTAGTTCCCCAAGTTTGGTACCTACTTTCGAAATTTCGCCATTCAAATCTGGGAACAAAGAAGTTAAAATTATTTAGCTTACACTTTTATTATCTCAGAAAACACACGACTTATACTACCACTACAAAATTAAGGAAATATGACTAACAAGTTACTGTAATCTGTAAAAAAAACAATGTTAATGACTGCAGTAACTTTGAAAGAATAAAATTAGCAGAAAATTAGAGTCAAGTCAACCAAAGGGATTTAAATCCAAAACCTAATGTTTGGACCCTTGTGACTACAACCTGTTGAGATCAAATGAATGCATAAGTCAAAGTAGAACTGCGCTAAAAGTTTTAACAGGGATCCTAACGGGACATTGTCGCCTGTTGCCTGAATAGGTACCTGGAAAAGCTTAAAATAGTTAGGTTAGGTTAGGTTATCCACATACTTTCCAACTGTACAGCACTCCAGAAGCCTAGAGCACAGCACTTGGGACATTACTGGATAGAAGAGGAAGATTTACCTAAATTGAAGCCTGCAGATATCCTAAATTCCTCCGGGATATAGGACAAAGGAAGACTCTCCTCAGAAACTAAGTAGAAGTAAGGGGTCTCAGTGAATGTTACCCCAAAAAAAAACATACAAATAAAGATACCCCTGGAAAAGCTTTATCATGAAAATATTTTTAATAAAATTTCATGTATTTCGAAAAAATTTCCTTTTTGTTACTAATAATAATAATATTTTACCTTCTCAATTTAGTTTATCATAACTATATCAACTAACTATATCACTATATAAACAATATGAAAAATTAATGGAAATATACTGCTTTTATCTCATCCAGAATATTTTTATTGACTCTAATTATAACGAAAACATAATAAAATACTTTACCTGATATAGTATCCAACGTGCTTAGACTGCACGTTGTACAAGTGGAAAACGTGAATCAAAATGACGAACTGATAAAAATCTTCATCCACATTAATACAAGAAGATACATCACTAAGAAATATCTATTTGTTTATTAAAAACTTTAATGAAAATAAAATACGATTTTTTTCAGCGCTTTTAATTCCGATGTGATGTTATCCTACGACGGTTTTCAGTGAACTGATATCGGAAAACCGAGAGGGAAACGGAAAAGCTACAGCTTGGGAGGTTGGATAGAATTCGGGATCCCGTTCCAGACTACAGCTTCTATCCGACCAGTTGAGTGGAAGATCGGTGAAACTAGAGGTATCGCTGAGACGCAAAGTCGGTTCTGTTTGGTATTCTAAAATAACTGATTGCTTTTGTTTTCGATCAATAATTGAAAATTCATATTACCAGGTGAAGCAGCCATGTTGTATTAATAAAATGTGTGAATGCCAAAGTTATTATAGTACCTATAAATTAAAATATGTGAAATAACAACTAATTGTGCCCATCTCTAAGTCATTCTTTTCCTGATATTTTGTTATTTAAATTTATAAACTTATAAACATAAAAATACTTGTATGTAAGAATAAAGATCGTAATAACTTGAGTAACAATATCTTTTGTATAAAATATTATACCTAAAAGTGAGTTAACATTTCTTTTGATGTTTCTCTGGAAATTCTGTTAAGCACACAAATTTTTCGACGGATATTATACAAAATAGGTGATTTCTATTTAAATGTAGCTGAAAATTTGTTTGTTCGATTGTTTAAAACGAAACTGTGGCTGCTAGCGTCACGATCACGATGGAAACTTCATCCAAATGGAGAGCGTCAACATCTAAAGGGGAAACTAAGGTGGTGCGAGCCGAAAATAAACAGTTGAGCTGACACAAATGTAAATACAGAGTGTCTAAGATAACTTGTTCGGTATTGTAAGATAAGGTATAAAGAAAAGACATAATATTTGATAAATATTTCTTAAACGTGTAACAAAAAATATGTGTATTTAAAAAGATTATATAATTTTGAACATAACAAACATTTAAAAACACTTTCTATGAACTATAAGAGATCCAGCTTCTTCGTACTCCTCTTTGGATATCCACATTTGCTGGAAAGTAGTAAGACTTGCGAGTATACTACCTCCTAAAAATATATTTTTACCAATTATTATATAAATATTTCTAAAGCAAATCATGATATTCACCTATCCATACTGAGTATTTTCTTTCAGGAGGTGCTATAATTTTTATTTTCATTGAAGCTGGTGCCAAAGCTGCTATTTCTTTTTGTATACGATCCGCGACTCCTGGAAACATAGTACTACCACCAGAGAGTACTGTATTCGCGTATAAATCCTTCCTAATGTCCATGTCGGATCTCATTATGGATAAGTACGTTGTTTCGGCTATGCCAGGTATTTCCATGCCTAAGAAATTAATCATTTGTACCACTAAAAGTCTAGTCAAAGTCCTATCAATTATTATTTAAATATTCGAAGAAACAGACCACTTGGAAAGCACTAGTTTGATCTGGTTGTGAAGCTGAAGATTCAGCAATGGAAGGAAAGAGGAATAAAACACTAAATACAAAGAAACGACTGTCAAAATCATTATAGGGTTGCTCTCTGGACTTGGATAAATTCTTTAGGCTTCCATGTAATCAATACTTCATGAGACTCACCTAGCAAAGAAGGCTGGAACATAGCCTCTGGACATCGGAAACGTTCGTTGCCGATGGTGATAATTTGTCCATCTGGTAGCTCGTAAGATTTCTCCAAGCAAGTAGTGTTCTGTGCAATGGCCAGATCTTGATCGAAATCCAAAGCTACATAACAAATTTTCTCTTTCAGATCCCTGATAATTTCTCTTTCAGCAGATGTCGTGAAGCTGTATCCTCGTTCTGTTAGAAGCTTCATCAAATAGTCCGTTAACTCTCGTCCTGCTAGATCCATACGTAATATGGCGTGAGGTAAAGCATATCCTGCAAAGAACATTATTTTCTATGGAATGTTAATACGACAACAGAATTCTAGTGAGTAAATTTTTCAGAACCAGCTCTGTGCAGAGTGAATCCTGCTACCTTCACTTTGACCTTTTTTCCAAGCTAGGATTAATTTGGTCGCAGATTTCATAATTAATATACATATACCTTCATAGATGGGCACGGTGTGTGAAACTCCATCTCCTGAATCCATAACTATACCGGTTGTCCTTCCACTGGCGTATAAAGATAAAACAGCTTGAATTGCGACGTACATAGCTGGACAGTTGAAAGTTTCGAACATAATTTGAGTCATTTTTTCTCTGTTAATTTTTGGATTAAGCGGAGCTTCTGTTAATAAAACGGGATGATTTTCTGGAGCGATTCTTAGTTCATTGAAAAAAGTGTGATGCCATACTTTCTCCATATCATCCCAGTTACTGATAATTCCATGTTCGATTGGGTATTTCACCGATAAAACGCCTCGTTTCGTTTGGGCCTCGTCTCCGACGTAAGAGTCTTTTTGGCCCATTCCTACCATCACACCCTAAGAAGTATTTGAATTATTTGAAGTAAAATAAGATAAAGAAAATAGATTTAAATTACCTGATATCGAGGTCTACCTACGACGCTTGCAAAAACCGCTCTAGGAGCATCATCTCCGGCAAATCCAGCTTTGCACATGCCAGATCCGTTGTCAACTACAAGTGCAGCTACGTCCTCACACATGTTTAAGAGATTTCAATGAAAATGTCAAACTAAAAAAATATTTTAATTGTTGTTATGGCTTTATTTTTATGAAAATTGGTACATTTTTAAAGAATATACTCTTACTTTGGTGGAAATAATACTTTTGTCCACGACCACTTAATAATAAGTCAATATTTTACCTTCTAACAAAAGGCATATGGTACCTATATATCTACTAGAGTGAGTTATGGTTCATAATACACGCCAAGACATTTTATCGTATCGATAAACTATTGAAATTTTCAGTATTGATACTTTCCAAAACTATATTTTCTAATATTAAGCATTTTAAAACAATATATTTATAACGGTTCATTGTTTTGATACTTTCTTTACACGGTATCGCCCATCTCTATATATGTCAACTTATTTTATGAGTTACACAACATTTTGAGATTAGTACTTAATACCAAATCGATACTGACTTTTATTTAATAAAGAATTAAGGGTCGTGGACAAAGTATAGTATTCTACTCGAAATTTATGGCCAATATTCAATCGGGTGACTTGCGCCCTTCGCCTGTGGGTCACCCATCGTGAATAATGTTTTATGTAGTCGATAGAAAAACGTGTTTACAGTTAAAACAGCATTTGAGGAAAATTGGAGTGCATTTTTATATCATATTTTGCCTTAAATTGTTTAAAATTTCTCTCTTTGTGGCAGTTTTTACCTATAATTTACTACCGGTGATATATTTTAGGAGTTCCGAGTAGAGCTTAAGTGGATTCTCAATAATAATAAATTATTCTATTATAATCTCTGCAGGAAGTAGTACAGATCCGTTTTCGGCGTATTAGTATGAGAAACCGAATTTGCAAAATAATCTTTGTAAACAAAGAATTACGTAGAAAATTCTCCAACAATACTAAATACTAAATTTTTCGGATATTAACAATAAAATTATAATCTATTTACAAAGAAATGAAATAAAAAAGAAAAAAGAATTTGTCTAAATATGGGATTAACTAAAGTATTTAACAAGTTTACCTGGAAACTCATTCACAACAATCCTACAGGTAAATAATCAAGTAAAAGCATCATCTATTCAATTATTATTTATGTTAAATATTTGTACTGATTTTATTTATAAAAAAAAATGATTTTTCACTTACAAAAAAAATTCTAAACCGCCACAAACCCAACACTTAAGCCACTAAGAAACCAACTGAAAACAAACGTTATGATTATTTTTGAATTTGCTCTGATAAATCGGGGGAACAGAATATATTGGTAACGTTCACTGATTTTAAACCGTTAAAGTATAATATTTTACACAGTAATTAAATAATTAATCCCGTCTAATACTTAACGGATAACTTGCTGTTTATTTTTTATCTCACAAGTTTTTTTTACACCAGACCAACCATTTGGATCATGATCGAATAAATTATTAAAACAAAATATCCACTATAATTAATATGTAGTCAGTTTTTAATAAACAAACTACTAAGATGTATTCTTGAATCAAATTATTTCCCGATTTGTTGATATATTAAAGCCCTTAGATCAGATGTACCTGTACTTATGTACAGGGACGTAATGTGTTCTGGAACTAACGTTTCTAGTGCGACTTGTTAAGGTCCAGGACGTTCTGTCCAAAAAGGGACTTCCTCAAGAGTTAATTAATGAATACGAAGTGGCTCAACAATAACTGTTAGTATTTACTATACAAGGAGACTTTCATTATTAATTCCTCAAAGCTAGATAAAGAGCGAAATATTGTGAAATATTCTTTACCATAATTATAGTTTATGATAATCAAATCATCTATTTTTTGACATCACAAGACTTTAATTCGAAAAATAATATCACGCAGACTTTTTTAATTAGTTAAATGTAAAACATCGCATGCTTCTGACGTGAATAAAGTTTTAATATTAATTTTGAAACAACACAGTGATTTATATAAAATATTCCTTTTCTTCTTTTCCCTATTTACATTTTCCAAGAGTTTCTCCTAATGACATCAAAATGGTAATAATTTTCATGTATTTTCCATTTTATATATGCAGGTTAATCAGTACTATATGATAATTACTAATTAACAGGTGAAATTAATTAAGTACGAAAAGCGAAATTGTTATACAAATCAATCAAAGACTTTGACGCCAATATAAATATTATTTCTAAAACGGTTCCATACAGGGCTGCATGTATAAAAATAGGTATATTAATCTTTTGAAAAACCCTGTATGTGAAGTCATTGAAGTGATAAATGTAGGGAAAAATATATGAAGAATATCCCCTGATTTGTGGAGCAGTTTCTGTTTTGAATAAGCTTTAAAGTTTGTCCATTCAAGTGCAGTTTAAACACTACACGACAATTGACTGGTTATTTCATGTAGGTATATGTAATTTCCTTAAATTCCTTCACGGATCTGTCTAAAATATTATTAAACTAAAACTACACAACACATATAATAATATAACTAACTTTATGTCAACAATATTGAAATCAAAACAAATTTATATAATTTTGTTGTAACAAAAAATTGTTAGATGAACATTTAACAAAATAAATTTTTGCTTTTATGTAGTTTCCTTATTTTCGTTTCTACAAATCAATGAAATTTGAATTTTGGAAATACTTAGGACGCCATCTATAACCATGGAATACGATCTACTCTGAAGTTTTCTTCGCGATGGCACTAACCAATATGTAGAAATATTAATAGAGGGCAACTATTTCTACCACTACGCTGCCTGTTTTTTATTCAAAGACTACGCTATAGAGCATGTTTATTTTCAAAAAGGGATACGTAACACGTAACATACAGCTCTAATCGTAACCCTTACATTTATAAATGATAATTGCACAGATAATTGAGAGATATAACTAAATATTACTACTGTTGTCCATTTTTTCTCTAAATAATACGTAACATTATGATTCTATCATTATTTTGTTAGATGAACATTTAACAAAATAAACTTTTGCTTTTTTTGTCGTTTCCTTATTTTCGTTTGTACAAATCAATGAAATTTAAATTTTGGAAATACTTAGAACGCCATCTATAACCGTGGAGTACGATCTGCTCTGAAGTTTTCTTCGCGATCGCACTAACCAGTTGGTAGAAATATTAATAGAGGGCAATACCTATTAGATTCATTTAAATAAATAGTAATAAATTAAATAATTTGTAATAAAAAACTAGCTAGAATTTCTTTAAAATCACTAGCACTGCGATAGTAATACTGGATTTTATGGAAATGATTTTAAATATAACTAAGTTAATAAATAACAAAGTAAAAGCATTGTTCACTGTAATAAATTGATCTACCTGAGTGTATACATATAACAATAGAATACGATGAACCATTAGCAATTGATAATCTTTTCTTTTGTTAACATTATTATATTTTATATTCTCTGAATTTTAACTTTAAATTTATGAGTTTCTAATTGGAAATCGGAGGATTATGATTATTATTATTTTAAATTATTAAACCATCTAATCGACCTTTGAAGTAATTTTTAATGGTTCAAATTAATATGTTTATAAAAAAAATGTCAAAAGGAAAATATGAGGAGCATTCCATTTAAACACATAATTCAGTCGAATCAACTATACATCAAAATTGGAACGCCCATAATTCAAAATTATAGGAAAATTAATCTAGTAAATCAAATTACAGTTAAGTCCGATTCAAGTGAATCATGACACTAAATCGCTCAATTGGAATTCTGTAACGGGATATAAAGCGAAGGTATCCCTTTCTGATTTACAGGAAGTACATGGTGCAACGTAATTGGTTTCCTTATGGGTACTTTCGGTAATTATGTTGGGACTGTCTACACTGTCAACCACTTAACATCAAAGCTAATATTTTAAGTTCACTATACAATTTTTTGAAAAACATTTATCGATTATTTAAAAAAAAAAAGTTTCCCCTGACATGACTTTATGAGCTTTAAAAACTATACTTGTTTCGCCATCAGGAGACCAGTAAACCATTGGCGTGCACTTATAGAATTATAATTATAATGCAGAAAAAGAATAGTATATTCTTCAACGAGTGCAGAATGATGGCTATTATTCACGCGGATGAAGTTTCCATCATCCATATTAGCCATTCTACACAAGTAAAAGACTATACTTTCTCCACGACTAAAAAAAGAAAGCTTACAGTGAGGATCGAACCCCAATCGTCCGCGCCAGAGTCAACTATTTCTACCACTAGGCTATAGAGCATGTTTATTTTCAAAAAGGGATACGTAACATACAGTTTTAATCGAAACCCTTACATTTATTAATGATAATTGGGAGTTATAACTAAATATAACTACTGGTGTCCATTTTTCTCTAAATAATACGTAAAATTATGATTCTATCAATAATTTGACGTTTCAAACGACGCGCTGTCAGAATCGATTTGCATTATTTGGTAGTTGACGTTTTAAAAGAGACGATTTGATTTATTCATTTTAATTCGTGAATTCTGATAATAATAGAATGTGATTGGCTAACGAGAGTGAATTATTTTCCATTATTCACTGGTGTGAAGTATATAATATATCATTATGTAGCTGAATATGTAAAAATAATTTGTTCGTCATTATTTAGTCGTGGAGAAACATTATTTCTAGTTGAAATATTCAGGTAAATTTGATGTCTCTATTAATAACTTGATATTAATAACAAACTATTAAAATCAGTTGGTTTGATTATGCCAAACAAAGTAATTTGACAAATAACAAATAACTACTTAAAAATGTATTGACCACTTTCTTGTAAGGTCGTCCATTGTTATAATAGCAGGTATACTGGTCGGCGCTAAACTAAAAGAAAGCAGTTGGTGGTTTATTATTAGCTTAATTTACCCTAATCTAACCATTGTAAATGTTTCATAGAAAAGATATTCTTCATCAGGATTAAGAAACGAAGAAGTGGCGGGGAAGAAAAAGGATCTCTCCCTGTGGACAGGTATAAAATACCAAATAAATTAATAGATTATATTTATTTTTATTTTAAAAGTTGTGTTGAGATGTCTCTTAATATTTTGATTGTGCTGTGTTTGCCGTTTGTAATTAGAGCTAGTTATTTTAGTGGTGTAGTGCAAAAGCCTTGTGTTTCTGTTCCTTATTGGCAGTGCCAAGACCATTATACAGGTCCAGTTGAAAATGGGGAAGGAATTCTGGATGTCAGGTAATATATACTTTGTAAAATTGAATAGATAAAGCTTTTACATGATGAATAATCATACTAATGAAATATATATATAACAAGTATAGACCAATTATTTTAAAAGCTCTTGAGGTAAATGAAAACCAATATTCAGTTATAATTTTATAAGATTTAGTTGGGATAAAAAACGCAAAAAAGTGGTAATGACACATGTCATTGTCAGCTGTAGAAAGAGAGTTGTGTGAAACGGGCGTCAATGTGACCAATCACTATACAAATTGCCCCACCTAGTGTTTACGGATAAGAATTGAGAAGGGGAAGGTTAATAAGTATATAACATTTAGGAATTTAAATATATTTTAGTTTAAAATTTGTTTAAAAGTGTGACTGTCGATTTAATTGTTTACTTTAACTGAATTTTATTTAAATTTAAAATGTGTAGTTACATTTTAATAGTGTTGTGCTTTATAATAGTTAATATTAGTGGATTTGATTTTATTAATAACGGACATTGCATATCTGTGCCTTATTGGCAATGTAAGGACGATTTTAGTGGTTTGGTTGAGGATGAAGGACTTATGGATGTGAGGTAAATATACGGAAAGTTTGGTGACTTAATTTGTAGTTTTTAAAAAGTTAATACGTGTTTCCATGAAACTTTATCAAAGAAGTATATAAATATTGGATGCATATTGAAAGTTTAGCTATTCGCAAAAGTTTTCACCGGTAGTTATATAATTTTAACAAACATTTAATATATAGTGCGACATATTCTTCGACAGTTCAACCGTATTGAAATAAGTTTCGCTGTCGATATTAAATTTCACTAGCAATAAAAGTTTTTAATTTTATAATTGTTTCATAAAATTAAATATTTTGTACTATCTAAGATTTGAAGCATTTTAGAAAAGTTTGGGAGTCCAATATTGAGAATTTTATTTGAAGAATCGGTATATTTAGACTTTTTTTTCTCTAATGGTTATACAGGATGTCTAATAATGGCTGAATCATAATTTGTTTTACATCAAACTCTATCTTCAGTCTTCACTATTCTAAAATATCTTCGTGTTTTTCAAAATGCATCCTGCATGTATGTTTAATATTAATAAAATACCATTTTTAATAATTTACCTTAAATATTTTTTGAATGTCTACATGTTTTTATTTTATTTGGTATTGGGTAAAGCTCTATTATGTACTGACAACTCTTTGTTGTAAAATTGAAATTTCCATTGTTGAAATTCCAATAGGTATAATAAAACATTCATTTTAGCAAAAATTAGATTAAATTTTTGTATAAACAATTTCACTATATTTGCAAATTATTCTGCCCGCTACCTACACGTATATAGAGTTCGGTTTAAGCTCAGTGTGACCAACAAAAATTAGTTTTTAAGACAAGAATGACAGTTAATATCTAACATACTGTACGTATTATTTTTTTCAGAAATACTAACGACTTCGATGTCTGCTGCCCAGTAGAGTGCGGAAAGAGAAAATTTCCATCTCAAGAGGTCTTGGCAGCAAGAAAATTTGAGGAAGAAATACTGGGACTTAGAATATTGGGTGACAACACTGCTGAATTCGGGGAATTCCCGTGGATGTTAGGGATATTGGAAGAGAGAACTTATAGGTAAGACTTTTATTGGAAAATAAAGATTCATATTTTTAAAACATTTATACAATTTCTTATTTATCAATTTCAGATGTGGGGCATCGCTAATACATCCGCAAGTAGCGATTACTGCAGCACATTGTGTAGCTAAAAATAGTCGCTACACAATTAGAGCGGGAGAATCTAATTGGGAAACTACAGCAGAGCCGCTTCCACATCAGGATAGGGAAGTGATCAAAGTAAGTAAAATTGCTCGAAGCTATGAGCCCCATTATATTCTGCAACCAGTATTACACAAAGAATATCTCTCTATTCAAACCCAACTGACTTACTATTTTTTAATTGTTTCAGATCATTCCCCATCCCAATTTTAACAAGGAATCGTTAATAGCAGATATTGCTCTACTCATTGTAAGCAAACCATTTGCTCTTGGGGAGAATGTAGGGATAATATGTTTACCAAAAGTGAGCTCTGCGTATGATACAACGAGATGCGTGGTAGCCGGTTGGGGAAGGAATTCCCACAAAAAGGGGACATATCAGTCGATGCTGAAAAAGGTAGAGCTCCCGATTGTTCCGAGAGATCAATGTACGAAAGCTCTACAAGACATCAAATTTGGACCTTCTTTCCGTCTACATCAAAGTTTCATATGCGCTGGTGTAGATAAGAAGGACACTTGTAAAGGGGACGGAGGAAGTCCGTTGATATGTCCCCTTTTAAATCAGCCGGATAGGTATACGCAAGTGGGTATTGTTTCGTGGGGGCTCACTTGCGGTGTAACTGATTCCCCGGGAGTATATGTTAATGTGCAGATGTTCGTCGAATGGGTAGACCAAGTTTTGAAACGGTTGGGCTTTGATTCTACATTATATAAGAGCAACTAATATATACATTTTAAAATTTTAAAACCAGCCTTCTTTTTTTCACCTTTACCTTTAACACATTTTAATATACAGTGTGTCCCAAAAAGTTTTATACAAATGGAGAAAAAGTTCATATTACATTTCACAAAAAAAATATTCTTGATAAAAAGCTCTGCATGACTTGTAGATCCATAATCAGGTACAAATTTTTTAAAACATTGGCTGGAATACAGGGAAAATCGAAATTATGATTTGGAGTGAGAGTAAAATACGTTCAAATCAATAATCTACAAGTGTGCATCATTTTTTGCTACTTAATAACAATTTCAATGAACATTCTGCTCTCCACTACAGTTTGAACGTATTTTACTCTCACTCCAAATCATAAATTCGATTTTCCCTGCATTCCAGCTAATGTTTTAAAAATTTTGTACTTGATTATGGATCTACAAGTCATGCAGAGCTTTTTATCAAGAATATTTTTGTGTGTGAAATGTTTGATAAACTTTTTCTCTATTTGTATAAAACTTTTTGGGACACACTGTAGTTGTTATTTCATTGTGGTATTTAAAAAAAAGTATTTTATTGTTTACTTCCCGACTATATACAAAATTCTGTTAATATTTTACCGAAGTTCTATTTTATTTAGAAACTTCGTATACAAACACTGTGGAAGGCAGAAAGGAAATGGAACTGTCAGTTGATAACGGGCTATGAAATTTATCGCGAGAGTGATAGCAGACGTTTTTTGCCAGGTTACAAAAAAAACCGTCCTAAAATGTATTTACCAAACAATTTTGGTTTAGCTATTTAGAAGATGTAACTGTAAACAATCTCTTAAGAAAGAAACGTTTATAACAGAAACTTTAATAAAGTGTATCACCTCAGGTTTAGTGACAAAAGTTGTGGGAAAATTGGCATAAGGTATAGTCAAAGCGACATTAGGCATATCCAAAATAAACACCTATAACATTCTACTTATCTGTAATCTGTGGTATCTAAACAATAAAGCCACAAAGTCGTTTAGATTTCTGGTGGTCGTAGGAAAAATACAGAGTGAAACACATAAGTAATTAAAAGCTACACTCGTGTGAATCGTGCCTCAACTTTCACACTTGTAGAAAATTAGCACACAATATACTATTTATGTACTATAATTTCTGGATGAAAAATTGTCTATGGCTTTGACAATAACTGACATTTGCTGTTGTCTAATCATGCTCCGCCACTGTTTTTACCACCAACTCGTTTTTTTTGGGGTATCTTTAAAACGCATTGGGGTGTGATATTTATTGCGGGAGGTTGTAACATATTTTTTTAAGCCTAAAAGTTGAAATATAATCAAATAGGGACGTACAATATCAAAAATAGAGGTGTTTTAATTTTCCTAAACAAAAATCAACAATTAGTGCTAATTCATCGAGCCATAAATATCCAAGCATAGCACTCAATGTAACAAACGATTATTGTTTGTTTGAATAATTATTAGGGTCAAACAGGTACATTTCATTGGCCATATACCATTGTAGAACGATACAGAAACAGCTGCACGTCAAAAAGGCACACATAAATTTATATAACATAAATTTAAATCACCGGGAGTTTTCAATTTTAAAAGTATTGTTTTTGGTTTATGAAAAAAACTAATACCAATTTTCCTGACATAAATTCCGCTGGGATTTGAACGAATCAAAGTCTTCCAGAAAATGTATGTTAGCGAGATATTGACAATAACAGCACAACAACAAAATATCTAACTGGAGTAAAGAACATAGTCTATAGTTTGTTTCACTCAGTACATAGTGTATTATATTAAAATGCATTTGATGTTTCATTTCTTCATATCCGATAACCATCTTTGTGTTGAAACATTATTGCATTTAAGTAATACTCTATGATCTTTTTGAAACAAACTATGTACTATACTAATATATTCTACCATCCTTCTCAAATTTTGCAGAATATTACTATTATTCCAGACAATAAAGGGAGCTTTAAAACTAAACGGAATTATGATAATATATTTCCCTTGAAATTTTGAAACGGCTTTAGGTAGGTAATCAGATTATGATTGGAAATACTTCTTGGGTAAGTACTTATCAATAATTACTAAGGGATCTCTGAGATCTTACATCATTTTGCAGATTTATATTTCTAACAATAATTACGGCCAATTCTATACGAAGTGGGTAAAAATTAATAGTACGGCGGATTATTTAACGAATATATTTTATAACGATATGCATTATTAAATAAATGTGTATTATGGAGGTACTTAGCAGATAATTTGATATTTACCGATAAATAATTACAGCAACAATACTTTTAATGTTTACCTACTTTAAGAACTAATTAATATCACTTATAAAACGATTTAGAGTATAAATATGTAGTTTGGGCTTGTTGATGTAATCTAAATTGTCATATTTAGTATATATTATGGGTATTTGAAATTATATTTAGCATTTTATTGATTCTTTGCAACATTTATATCAATTTACTTTGGATATGACAGAAAAAATGACACATTAGCAAATCTTAGACGTTGGGTTTCGTTTTCAAGAGGTGTTAGAATAAGTAATATTGGATTATATTGGATACGCATCTGGTTCTTAGAGGATTATTGTCTTCCAATACTCTATGCACTTTTTGAAACCACCTATAAGAGCTGGCTGTACTAAAATGGAACTAGAAGATTGTCTAATTTTGAACCATGCGTTAGATTTAAACATTAGGCAATAGAAAATAACAAATAACGATGGAGAAAAAGTTTTATCGAAAACAAACTTTTAGACAGACATAAAAAAACTCGTAATAACTTTGTTTTCCCATAAATTAAGTCGATCTACCCATAGGAATTTTCTCATCATTTGTATACATCTTTAAAGGGCAAATCTCGGCCTTCGCATATCCCCATTACATTCCTCAATATGAAACGAAAGAAAAAAATAATCCCAACTAGGAAAGGGTCTTTTTCCGAAATCGTCTTGTTATATGACGTCATTTAGCTAGACCGTGGCGCCATCAATAGGGAACGGTCTTCTCGTCGCCACTATGCTCGTTTTGTATTCAAAGCGTGTGTTGCAGTCATCGAAACTCTCGACTTCCATATAAAATAAATTCTGTATTCAATGAAAAGTTGAATAATGAAGGAGAAAGTATATCTCAGGTTATATACAACCTACTATAATGGATGTTTGGGACCGACAGTTTACAGCGGATGAAATCTTTTAATTTATTGACAGAACTAATAGATTATTCTTCCACAAGAGTATTTTCTGACGACCACACGTGAAAATAACATATAGCACATATCTAGCTTGCTGCTAAGGTTGCAAAAAGCAATCTAGAATTGAAAAATATACTCAATAAACTACCCACTCATAATTAAGCCTCGTTAGGCAGTCCACAATACATTTTCATGCATTGTGTATTGCCGGTATTATATTATTATAATATAACAAATTAGTTTTTATAAAAATGTCGTTTCCTTGAACAGGGAATTCTTCAGTCTTCAATTAAATAACATGCATAAGAGAATAAACTTTGTAGATTGAAATTAATCTAAGATATTGTGCTAACTAAAGATCGTAGGGGCTTTTCGTTTGTGTACCAAGTAATAACGTTTACGGCGAATCTAGTAGAGTAACTCATCGAATGAAATTAGGAAGATACTTTGTAGACATTACAAAATTTCCCAAAAAGGATTACCGAGCTAGTAATTTCGTTGGAGAAGGATTAAAAGGTATGTAGGAAATATCCGATCTATTAAATGGCATACAAAAGTTTGGCTGGGAACGCCAACTAAGTTTTCTTTCGATAAATCCGAAATTAATTGGATAACTTTGACCTGGATCTTTTGGTAAAAACAGGTTTGAGGTCTGGAAAACGGTTTTACCTTAATAAGTACATGAAATATTTATTTTCATTAAAAACTGACTCAATTAAAAATGGTAAATCATTTCCAGAACAATAAATTACTCACAACTACGAAGCTAATTGTTGCTACCGTAATTTCCATTACTTTTTTCAGTTTTTTCTACCATTATAGTAGTTATATAATATACAGGGTGATGAACTTATACCTTCCACTTTTGGAAACCCTTGTATACAGGTTGTTTCCCATAATTTCAAAACGAGTATCTGAAATTTTAGTTTAAAATTCCTAAAAACTTTCAAATTTTGAAAGAAGAAAAGAACTTTTTTATATGAATATCCAATAATTTGACCGCGTAGATTATAAAATTCCCACAAAAAGTTTCTAAAGTCTATTAATAGCTTTTTTTTAGAATTTCCATACATCCCACTTTTGGAAACCCTTGTATACAAAATATGGTAGATACAATATCCCTGATTTAATTCCATAATTTGAAAATGTGTATCTAAAATGTTTGGCTCAAAATAATCTTTTAATCATCAATATCTAACAGTTGCAAATGTAGTTTTTCTACAACAAAACCAAATTCCCATTCTAATAATTAATTTCAATGAATTCCTTAAAGGCCACCACTGGATTTTATAAATCCCACTATTTATTCCCCTGTTACTTCGTGCACATTTCAGGTATTTCCCAAATCATGAATATTCAAGTTACTGGATTTACATTGCCCATTAATATTATCTTACTTATTTCCAAATGCTACAATTACTCTTTAAATGAGATCTTTAACAAAATGCTCCTGTCAGTTTTGGCCTTTAATACTAACTGTGTTAAAAAACAGTTGTACTAAAAACCAATCAATTAATTCTTCTACTACACGCCACTGGAACTGCCGAGTAAATGTCCCTATAAACTTGGGGATGTGTTCCAATGCTCGTGAAACATCCAAAAAGGGTGTCAACTGTATATTAAGTCGGTAAATGGACAAGAAAACATCCTACGTTGGTCTTTTAAATTATTCGAAAATGCTGTGGATTGTGAGGTTGTGTTATTTGCGATTTATTGGGTCTAGAGTTAATATGGGATCTATTTTGGATGACCTAAACTCTGTTATATACGTTAAATGGTACATATACTTTATCTTAAGCTGGGGATTTTCTATATTATTCCACAAATATTGTTAATTTTAGCTAAAATCCCTTTTATTATGGACTGGACGATTTCTGGACTCTGTCTCGATCCACTCAGCTTTGATTTTAAATAAAATTTCAACAAAATTTGTCTCTATTATAAAAGGAAATTTTTTTGTTAGAGAAAAGCTTTTGGTACGCATCCAGCTTGCTGTAACATCCGTTTTTATTCATTGACACACAAGTATACTTCCTCAACGAATATAACGAAACTTTGTACAACAAAGGAAAACCTCGCGAAAGTTATCCATTCTCATACTCGGTATACACGATCCCCTGAAGCGAGGACAACCACACAATAATGTCGGACACAACTTTTGAATTCACTTTTTTTCCTCAACAAATTCCCGCGGTTCCCAGCAAAACATTAACAAACATTTTCTATACGTAATATTTCGTACTATTCCAAATGATATAATTAAAAAAAACTGTGTACCTCTAGCTATAATAGAATACAAAAAGCAGCGCCACTGACCAGCCACCTGGAGAAAAACCATACACTCTACGGGAGCACATTATATAGTTCTTCAAAAACTGCATGCAGATTAACGTACAAGGTAGGTACCGAAATTTCATTCATTGGATTTGCTCTCCAAAAGTGCAAGGTTCTTTGCGCTACCTATCCTTGGATGTCGTGAATTTAGAACCGTTTTTCTGACAAGGCAGAAGTGATTCCCTGTGGAATAGGCATTATTTCACGTCCAAGTTCATGTCACGTACTTAATCAAACTGCTCCTATTAATCAATGGAAACCGAAAAGGCGACCCTTGACATAATATTACATTATAAGTTAATAATATGTCACAACCGGAATACTGAATCCCTGGATGCCATTTATTTGGGAAATGAAAGAAGTTTCGCGGTGGACTGAACAATTCTTTCAGCCTCCATTGGGAGAAAGTTATTTCATTTAGTTACACTGTTAGGATGATTAATTTTCTTTGTCATGGTCTCAACTTCTCAAGTTAGGTATTGAATATACCTATAGACAAAAATATAAAATATATAAGTTTTCCACATTCTAGGTACCAATCTTCCATTCAAACTACTTTTCATTTATTGCTTTATTAAAAAGATATGTATATTTTACTATAACACCCTGTACCTATCCTAATTTAAATTAGTTAATTTGAATCAACATTTAATTGACAAAAGTCTTGCGTACATCCTGTATACAACTTCATAATTTCATTCAAAGCTCTCTGCTAAAAGTTCCAAGTGAATATAAGTAAACAATTTTTTTCAAATCCGATAAGAACCAGTTAGTTATTTCAGTTTTTATAATCGCAAGTATCTTACTTGGCTGTGTATTGTCAATACTGTCAAATTATTTGAAACAAAGGGTTTGAAATGAAAAGAACGGTACGGTTTGAGTTTGTTTATTCGAGTAATTTTCGTGTGAAAAGCTTTGTTTTAATTACAAAAACTATGAAAATTTGTGATAATAGTGTTGTTTGATTATATGAAACATCCCTCATGCAAATATTATTATGGTAAGAATGTTAATTTTATACATAATTGTTGAAATTTTCTGGGGCTACATTCCCTGGGGCTACATTCACTCGTCCAAGTTAATGCGAAAAGATAGCATAAGTGCTTAGAAGTTTCAGGAATTAAAATTTTTGAAAAAACCATTACACTCATTAGAGCCTTTAAATACATTAATATTATTGTAAAAGTAGATCTTAAACAATGTTAATATTTTAATATTATTGTTATGCAAAGTGCCAAGTGGTATGAAAACAGCTGTCTTTTATATTTTGAAAGCTATTACAAGGATTAATACGTTTTTGAATTGACTGTAAGTAAAAATCTGTTTGCTCCTAATATTTAGATCGACGAGAAAGATTAATAATTATGTATATCTGTGGTGATTTGAGGTTATGTTGTAGTTACTAGCCGTATAGTCCGTATATATCTTAGATCACTTTGGTTAGTAATTTGACGGTCCGTATATATTAGATTTCTGAATAAACGATACGGGTTTCTAACCGCTAGTAACGACACTCACAATTTTCGGCGATATACGGACCATACGGTAGATAAACATCGCAGTGTTTTGCTTGATATCCCATCTCAATTTTTTATATCTGCAAGTATATCAGTTGGCTGTGTATTTTCAATACTGTCAAAATGTTTGAAACAAAGGATTTGATGTTAAGTGATCGGTAGGGTTTGAGTAAGATTAAATTCGAGTAATTTTCGTGTGAAAAGCTTTGTTTTTATTACAAAAACTATGGAAATTTGTGATATTAGTGTTGTTGAATTATATAAAACGTCCCTCGTGCAGATATTATTGTGGTAAGAATGTTAATTTTATATATAATTGTTGAGATTTTCTGAGGCTACTACTTTGCCTTAAATTATAATGGACTCGTCCAAAGCTTCTAGTAGCTTCAGGAATAAAATGTGGTTAGATTATTCTGTGATGAGAGAAAACCAAATTCAAAATCATATTTTCCCTTCAAGTATTTTTTCAATAAATATTTGCCGATGGAATCAAATCAAACGTAACCGACCCTGTATAAAAATTATTTCTATCACGCATATTCCAATAAATTCAAAGCAATCGACTAAATTACTGTAGGTATGAGTGAGACTAACTTATCTATAGCCAATCAAAATTCAGTACCGAAACTTGTAAGCAAAGTTAAGATTTTTTGCAATGAAAAAGTAAGAATGTATCATAGGTATACCGGTATACGAGTTAAACAAAGAATTTTATGTTATAGTTTGTGTTAGTGTTTTAAACAGTGAGCATATGATTATATTCTGAATTAAGGTAATAATATAAAATTATGTTTTAGTTATATTATTTATGATGACAGTATTTGAACATTCTTAATGTTATTTTTGAATACTAGTGGCAATATTTTATATATTTTATTAAAGTCAAGTAAAAATTTGTAGTGCATACATTCAAATTACCTATTAAATTAGAAAATTGAGGGTCTTGTGAACAACTATACGGGGCTCTTTTGGTCTTTTACTGACCTTGCAAAAAATATATATTTTTCAAAGGAAATAATGAAGATTTCTGTATATCATTTATTAATAATTATTGATACACGAATGATTAGGTAAGTGGTGACACAGTACAACCTATGTTGCCAGGTCAGTGGGTGTCTTAAGTTCTTTGTTATGATCTACTTTTTTTTTTATTTTATTCTGTGTGTACACTTGGAAATGCTTTAGAATGGTCGTGGAAGCTAAAGCTGATTTTATGTGATACAATATTATTATCTCGAGCAATGATAAATGATATAGTTTTCTTTTTTTACAGATACAAACGTTCGTAGTGTTGGTCAAAAAAAAGCGATATGCCTAAAGGTAGGAGAATGTGAACAATAACAAAAATAGAAATATTTGTGAAAATATTTATAATTTTTGAATTCACGTAATTGAAAAAAAATAATACCTACTAAGTTTACCTATTTACCTACAATTTAATATTTTTGAATTTAAATGAAAGCTTATCACAACAATAATAAAATTAATAAAAAAAAATTTTGTCAACTAAATAATAAAAAAAAATTATTTGAAAATTATTTTTTTTTTAGATTAAAAGTATTGAAAAAAAATAATTCAAAACTGGTCTTTGGTAACTTTTGGATAATATTCTACTTATTTTTTTCAATAAAACCTCAATAATAAAAAAAAATATTAATAATTTTTGAATTCACGTAATTGACAAAAAAATATAATATTAAGTTTTTTCTTGGCTGGGATTTATTTTAAATTTATTGTAATTTTTTTTTCAAAAAAATTAATATATCACTTTTATTTATAATTTTTTCTTGCTTTTCATGGTCTTTAGTAGCTTTTTGATAATATTTTACTTATTTTTTTTAACAAAACCTTAATAATTAGAAAAATATTGGAAAATTCTTTTATTGAGCAACAATTGATGAAAAACAATACTTTTTCTTGAGTTTTCACTAGTTTTTTATTTATTTATATATAATATTTATTAAATAAAATAATATAATATCATTAAATTAATATATTCTCTATTTTTGTTATTATTGAAAGTATGTCTGAAATATTTTTGAAACATTTATTATTAAATATTGGAAACACCCCTTCAAGAGGATATTTTTATTTGGATTTCGTTTGTGTCTCTTCTTTTTCAGGTGAAGTTTTTCCAGTGTTCCATAGCAAATTGGTCAATTACTTGAGTTGTACCTATTTACAATTTAATATTTTTGAATTTAAATGAATATTTATAGTAACAACAATAACAAAATTAATACAAAAAAAATATTATCAACTTAATAATAATGAACAAAAATTATTTAAAAATTATTTTTTTTAATTTAAGAATATTTAAAAAAAAAATTTATAAAATATCAACTAAATAATAATAAACAAAAATTATTTAAAAATTATTTTTTTCAGATTAAAAATATTTAAAAAAAAATTAATAAAATATCAACTAAATAATAATGAACAAAAATTATTTTTTTTAGATTAAAAATATTAAAAAAAAAATTAATTTAAAACTTTTATTCGGTTAGTACCTATTATTAGCTATTTTGTAGGAAAATTATAAATTTTTAAATATCAAGGTACTCTCAGGTTTACTTATGACTGATAATTTAGATAAAGGAAAACAAAGGATTTCTGGTGCAACGTTTTGGGATCATTTATTACAATTAAATCTTATAAAAAAAACAAATTAAATTCTATTGATTAAAAAATTAATTATTTTCTTATAAATAATATTTCAATTAGCTTAAATTTTTATTTTTAATTCTTAGATTTAATTAATTACCCATTATTAAATACAAAAAAAATATATTTTATCAAAAAATTGCTTTTTCCAAATTGTCTTAGATTAAAAATTATTTCAAAAAAACTTACTCCTCCTATTTAAAACATTTTTACAGTATATTATTTTGTTAAAAATTCAATCCCAGATCGCACTAGGTACTACTGAATCTTCCAAACAACACAAGAAGCTACAACAATGATTTTGGGTGTTTCCAAATAAATTTTTTTTGTGATAACACAAATTTTCAAATTGTTGATGTCTGTATTAGTAGAAAATGTGATCACATACCTTCCCTTGAGAACAATAAGGACCTCTAGCTTTTTTTCAACTTAAAATCCATAAATTCAATTACTTATTTAAAAAACATTCCCACTATATGTTGGGTTACGCTCATCTACCCTATACTGATCGAATTGTATGAATTTATTCATTATAGTGAATTACAACATGAGATGTGTATTTTTATACAGTACTCTAGAATGTAATCTATTTTGAATGAAATGCAACCGGTTTTTATAGATAGTTGAGTTACTCTATAATCTCAGGTACTGGCTCAACGTTGCTCTAACGTAGTGGACTTAGAGTCAGTATCATATAGGGAAACTATGTGATGTAGTATGCCTTTGACTAAGAGATAAATGTGGTGGCTATCGCCGGTCGGTAAATGGAAATGGTCGAATTCGGTTTTTTAGTGATGGTTATGGGAAAAATGGTGCAGTCCAAATTGTATTGGGATGGAGGGTGCTTAATGGAAGTCAAAATGTAAGTTTTATTTTTATTTAAAATTTGTATTATTATTGACTGTCTAGTTGTCAAATTTTGTTTTGGTGTGTCAGATAGGGACACAATATGCCACAAGGAACATAAAGAAGATAATCTCCATAATATATTTTTATAATTCTTAAACCAATTAATATTCTGTATCTTTTTCCGAAAATAACTCGATATTCAAATTGTCTTTGTGTCTGGGATAGTTCAGTAAAGGGTTATAGTATATTGGGAAAATGGTCAGCTGTTATCACAATGACCCCTTTGAAAAGCGTTTATCCCAGCCATATGTATACGATCAAGTACAAAGAGTGCAAAGCTTACCTTTAACAATGTAGGGTTTATCTATTATCTTGGATGTACGTATTAATTTATTGGTTGAACCACAAATTATTTCAGAATTTGTCATAATATAGTTTAAAAAATATAAATATTTAAAGTAAAAGCTTGATATACAAGGTATAACAAAAAGGCACGCCATAGATCATACCACATATTCTGGTGCTAAAAATAACTCGATCCAACCCATGTACTAAGGTAACTTGTTATTTTTAGCCCCAGAATATGTGGTATGATTTATGACCTGCCTTTTTGTTACACCCTGTATTCTGCTCTTAACAATAGTGACCCAGCTCAGAAATCCTTGGAAATTGGATAAATACGTTGAAGGGATTCGGAATAGCCCATCATTATCATGTTACAAGGTCATAACTCTCGTTGGCATCAATTCAAACTGATTTTAGTATAAGAGAGCTCATATTGAAGTACAAATTTCACGTGAAAGGATCTATAAACAATGTATAAAATTTAAGTTTTAACGTTTTTTGTTGTAATATGAGGAGATTATTGAATAAAAAGAGGTATGTTTTATGGTTCAATGTCCTATTCCTATAACTTGGTCTTTTCTGTTCTCTGGAAGTGTCAGTCTGGATTCCACTGATGGCATGTTTTCTTAAAATATCTAGCAAATTAGTTTCTTTCTATACTTTTTGCCAGAGATTTTCGTTGCTTAAAATGTCGTGCAATTTCATCATGAGAAACAACCCACAGTACTAAGTGTGTTTTCTAAAATCTGTAAAGTTCAAAGAAGAATATTATAAATTAAGATTGTAAGAATTCAATTTTGCAACAATTTTTCTTTGTTTGAATCCACAATAACGTAATTGCTTAGTATTGTTAATTTATTATCCGGAGGAATTGTTTGCAAAAAGGAAAATTATCAGAAACTCAATATTCAAAATGTAACCTAAATTGAGTTTTGATAAAGCCGCCAGAATAAATTGAGTTAAAGTTACGAAGGAAAGGGCAAATATAAATAACGATAATCTCATTTGCAAAGTTTGGGACATCTTAACTCCATTTCTTTTCGTGCCAGCCGGAGCGAAAAAACAGTTGTAACTTATTTCAAAGTGGATGTATTTGCTTTATTCAAATATTAACAGTTGAAACGATCATTTAAATATTAGCCATTCTACACAAGTGAAAGACTATACTTTCTCCACGACTAAAGAAAGGAAGATTCCAGTGAGGATCGAACCCCAATCGTCCGCGCCAGAGTCAATTATTTCTACCACTAGGCTAGGCTAGGCTTATTTTGACGTTTCAAACGTCGCGTTTACAGAATCGAAAGTGAATTCTTTTTCATTATTCACTGGTGTGAAGAATATATATCATTATGTAGCTAAATATGTAAAAATAATTTGTGCATTATTATTTAGTCGTGGAGAAAATACTTTCCCCACAGTTAATTTCGGTTTACATTAATAGGTTCAGTCTTTTCTGCATTATTTTTTAAATTAATTACAATATAAAAGGGTCTGACGACTTGGCTAAGTAATTTTTAATTTTTTGTTGCGACAAAGACGTTTTTGATGTTAAATTTCGTAACATTGTTAAGTCTGAAGCTGTAACAAGGTAATGGATGAAGTGGTTTTAATAAGTAATTTATTTTGAGTAGGTGCCATTTTTTCTTAAAAGTTTCGTAACTCAAATATGAATTTTGTTTATAGTCAAATGCAGTTTTATCATGCGGGTCATACGATTCAACAAAGACCTACTCATAGATTCTGTTTTCTTCTATTATGTTTAAAATAAATAAGAATCTAGCGAGATTATGTTGAAATTTCTTAATGAAGGCGCGATATAGTTTTTGTCTTTCAATTTGACAACATTGGATTTGGAAAATATTCAAACAATGTGATTTCTCTGGATTTCCTAACAAAGCATTCCAATTGGTTGGTAAATTCTGCAATTCCAACCTCCCCATGACACGAATACCTGAATGTAATAAATCGAAAGCGATTGAATACTCTACAACCGTGAAAATACGCTAAGCGTGAATACCATGCTTGAGTTTAGTATACGGGGTGATTGATTTTTTTATAGTCTATCCTTCAAATGCACGATTCCAACGACCATAATTGTCAATACTTGATATCTGTATCTATACAGAGAACTTGAATTTTCCATAGTAACATTTGAAAATTTCTGCTTTGATAAGAAATATGCATACAATATTTATTTATAGGTTAAGCATCGTGAATGGTTTCGAAGTGTATTGCTTTTTATTTTTACAAGTCCTTTGGGAGTAATTTCAAGCCATCAAAAGTGGGAAAAATCATTTGGTTAACCTCTTGAAATTTTTCGTTATTTTTATGAGCCTGCAAAAGGATTTATGGATATACGTTTTCTCCCTGGTATGATATCGCTTTTAAATCTCGAGGGAACATCGGGGGTGTATTTTGCTATGATTTAACAGTATAGATATATAGATGAGTGTATCTAACCAAAAAAGTAACGATGTACCTGCTAATCAATAAAGAACGTAAATCTCTTGTATTTGTCAAATTTTACCTACGTTAACAGAGAGAAATTTTACAACGCGCGTCCACCATTTTTTTAAATATCATTCTCAAAAATATTTTGGCATTCTCCCTACCTAAATAATGCCGGCTAAATTAATGTGGTTTATAATTAGAATTAAATTTATGGGAGTTTTTGGGAACGGGAGAGAGAAAAAATTACTTTAAAAACTGCCGGATGAATTCCCTAGTCAAATATTTTATTAATTTAAATTCGAAGTGAGTTAGCACTTTCTTCTGAGACATTTTTATTAACTTTGGCTGTTATTCCATCGTTTGGCGAGGTTTTATTTTCTAATTTATTCATTACAAAAACTTAATTGATTAACAAGTTTTTACTGGACTTTTTTCTTTATAACCTATATACTTTTTAAGAAATATGTAACTAATAAATACAGGGTGTCCCAGCCGAGAGTGACCCATTTTAAATGCTTATAACTTTTATACCAGTTGTGTCAGCCACCTGCGGTTTACGCCATTCCTTTTCTCTTGGCCTAAAGTTTTTTCTAGTTGGTACCAAATTTTGTCTACAATTATTAAAAATTGCCTTTTTTCGACATTAAAATTTTCAACTATTTTTAATGGAACACCCTGTATATTGCAACGCCACAATTAGGAGTCGTGTCTAAGGTATCCATATACCAATAAACATCGGACTTGTACCTTGAGGTTTTAGCAGCAAAAAATTAAAATAGTAGTCTGGATATTTTAGCAAACGTATAAAAAAAACGTAACTAGGTATCCATAGTCAACTGGCCCTATAGAATGGGCACCGTACTCTCCTGACTTGACAGTTTCAGACTTTTTCTCTGGGGTTATGTCAAGGATAGGTGCTATAACCCTCTTCCACATAATTTGGATGATCTTAAGAGGAATATTCGTGCAGTAATTGAAGCGATTCCCCAAGATATGTTACACAATTCATTCAACCATTAAATGGTCCGACTTCATAAATGCGTAGAACAGAACGGTCAACATATACAGCAGTTTTTTTAGATTAATATTTATTTCTTTATTAATGTATAGTTCCAAATATGCTAATAAAAAATACGTTTGCTAAAATATCCAGACTACTATTTTAATTTTTGGCTGCTAAAACTTCAAGGTACAAGTCCGATGTTTATTGGTATATGGATACCTTGGACACGACTCCTAATTATGACGTTGCAATATACAGGGTGTTCCATTAAAAATAGTTGAAAATTTTAATGTCGAAAAAAGGCAATTTTTAATAATTGTAGACAAAATTTGGTACCAACTAGAAAAAACTTTAGGCCAAGAGAAAAGGAATGGCGTAAACCGCAGGTGGCTAACACAACTGTTATAAAAGTTATAAGCATTTAAAATGGGTCACTCTCGGCTGGGACATCCTGTATAATAAAATATGACATTGAACAAATTTTAAATAAATAAGGGTGCCTTGGTAAGAACAACGAAAAAATATCAGAGAGTAATTTGGAAAAAATCCAGTATTTTCAGTAAATAATTAGTTATTCCAACAACATTTCCGACTCTACAGATTCATTAAAGAGTATTTTCGGTCTCATTAAAATTCTATTTACTAGCAGAATACGATCATCAACGTGGCTTCACTCTGAATAAGCGGTGATGAGCTTGTGAATGGCATACATAGAGGTCTCGTTTTTCCAAGTTTTTTAGTCATTTGATTTGATAGATAAGAAACCGGTTGTATTTTTCATTTTCACCTCCAAATAGTATCATGAAATTTTTGCCACTGAGACCTGAAAGATCTATTGTGCCCCCTTACTTCTACTTAGTTTCTGAGGAGAGTCTCTAAAACTAATAGCTCCCTTAGTCCTATTTCCCGGAGGAATTTTAGGATATCTGCAGGCTTCACCCATTTCTTCTGGTAGTGGTATTTGGACCCCATTCCCATTCCTTATTACCATCATACCCAAGTTGTCTGATTTCAAAGAATTGAGGACGCATATTAAAACGAATTTTAAGAAGAGTACTCTCGAAGAAACATAAATATTTATCTATCCATTGAATATCAAGCATTTACTTTGAAATTTGAGTAGCATTTCATCCCTATCATCCACTTCATTAATATGCTCTTATTTCGGATAAGATCAAGATGGGATTACAACGATTTTCGCTAGAAGCAATGAAAATTATAGCAAAATATCGAATGAAATTTGTACTGCCACTTGCAGGATTCGAATGAAAGTGATATCTGAAAACAGAACTGTTGCTGCCGAAGTGGTTAACTATCCAAAGAAAACAAGTGTTGGAACTCGAAATAGAGCGAAACGTCAAGTTATACAAATTGTTAGTAAATTACAAACACCCTCAAGCATTTTTTAATTTTTATTCAATTAAAAATCAGCAATTATTGAAGTCTAATCGATGAAAATCTTCCTGTTCACTAGTTCGAGGAAATACTTTTGAACGTCTGAATGAAGTCTATAATGAGACTTCATTTAAATTTAATTCATTGAAGTAATTTATTGTAAGTTAAAAGTTTTCCACGTTACAAATATGAGCCAATTTATCGATTAAAACTGATTTCTGCACAATCAATAATTAGTATGAACAAAATAAATGGAAACTGCATATAATTTACTGGAAGAACAGTTTATCCAATGCAGTATTTGATTTTCATAAACGATAAAATATTCAAGCTTCAATTAATTCCAACTTGGTTTAAACAGACTTCTGCAGAATTCAAACTGCACCCTTTACTTTATGAATAAAGTGAGAAAGACAGATAGAGGAGTAGATATATGTATATACAAATACGGTTATGATCTCGTGTTTCCCGAAAATTCTCTGTGGCATCTACAGCGGGAACAAATATTGGGTATTCATGCGAGAATTCGCTGGGCTACACCACGATTATCCTATCGAAAACTAGATAATGTATATTATTCATTAAGAGTTCGTTGTACGTTGAAAATAGTATGTTAATTTAGCCAAATTTAGATTTCTTTTGACTAAAAATAATAGCAAAAGCTTGCCCTACAGTCTTCTATAGTATTCTGGTCCTACAAGTTTATATCTTCAAGTTAATCCCCGTTTTGCTGGATATGATTGTTGTTAAATGGCTCACCCTGTGCCAATTGTCATTGAACACTGTATTCAGCCATTCTTGCTTCCTTAACATAAAGAGTAAGAGGCTGAAAATTGAGAATTGCTTCCTTAGAAGCAAGCCAAGTTTTTATACCATCAGTTCGGCTTCCGGGTTCATAAGTTTCACCACAGTTTTGTTCACCAGTGTACAATTTGTGAATTTCAGTCTCTTAAGCTTCCTTTTCCTAGTGAAGACAATAACGGTGTATATAGTTGATTGGACTAAAGGCTCTTAACTTTTTAGATATATACTACGTATAAAGACATAAATATTCAGGCGCCTCTGAGACTATAAATTTCCATACAATTTTTTACACACTTTTACATATATGTATATCTATCGTTTAGAATGTAAAACGCTACAGTCTTTTATGTTGGATTCGTTCAGTTTTTATATCCCCTTATATCCTCATACGTTCTTCAATTTATTATTTTCAGATGATACTTAATTGTACAAATTCCCTATTTCAATTTCGATACAAGCACAGAGTATATAAAACTGGTCTAGGAGTGAGACCTTCAGAATTAAGGGCGTTGCTGACCAAAATCGGTACAGATCACTGATTATAATAAAAATAGGGATTGGGAAAAATTTCCTTTCCTTTAAAAGAAGGATAATATTTAACAATTTTGAAGTTTTCGACATGTCTTATCAACCTTACAAGTTGTTTTTGTATGTCAAAATATTTTCCATAAATTCGCAATAACTTGTTCCCCATCTAAACCAATTTTTATTGAAATCGTATAAGTAGTCTCCAATATATCTAACGTAAAACTATATTTTTACTTGTCTGGTAAACTACCATTACCATGGATTTATTTATATTAATTTACAATCGTAAACTTCCTCCTAGATTTATTTCATTTAGAAGTTGCTGAAACTCTAATTTATGTTCATGGCATCATTCTTTTCAATTTTATCATCTTGCGATAGATGTTCTAATATATTTTGTCTATATATGCTAAAATAAAAAATTTACAAAACCCCATTAGATTTTCAGTCTCTATAGTTATCTATATTATCAATTCTACTAGGCCTGTTCCTGAATTTTACTCCGGTCATTTTAGACAATTGAAATAAGAAAATTCCGACAGAGCCAAATCTTCGTAGAGACCTTAGGAATAAAGTGCCAAAAGTCCCCATCAGTCCCATGTGAGCTTAGGGACTTATTCGGGGCCCAAGGTCAAAATTTTAGGTTTTTTAGATTTTTCTTACAAGCACAATATCTGGGAAATAGTGGGTCTTAGAGAAAAAATTATAGGGACCATTTTTATAGAGAATTTTAAGATCTACAACTTTGCTCAAAGGTACTTTTTCGAGAAAAATCCAAAAAACATAAAATTTTGACCTTGGGCCCCGAATAAGTCCCTAAGCTCACATGGGACTGATGGGTACTTTAGACACTTTATTCCTTGTGATAAACCTAAGGTCTCTCTGAAGATTTGGCTCTGTCGGAATTTTCTTTATTTCAATTGTCTAAAATGACCGGACTATTAAAGTTTGATCCATATTCAAAAATGATAATTGATTTAATACACTTAAATTGCAAATTGATGTTACGGAAATTTAAAAATATTCGTCGTATACTTTAAAATAAAAACAAAGACAAACTGATATATTATCTACTAAATTGGACTTGATGTATTTGCAACTATAAAACTCGTCTGGCAACCAAATAGAGTGTTTGGAATCGAACAACACTATTTGCGAAATCCTAAAATATATAGATACCTATCATTTCTTGCTAGAAAAGGGGATGAACTCATTCTCTCATTCCGCGTCCGTATATATCTGAATGGACGACTTCCGTTTTTGGTGGAGACGCCGGGACTAGAAAGTTTATTTACCGCAGAACATTTTGAGGACGTCTTTTTATTTTCTGTTTTATTTACTTTCGACATCATTATTTTTCTTAAAGTATTTTGCTGGATGTGGGAGCTAAACACCATCGCGTAAACAAATTTTTTGAATAACAAACTTTAATTTTACCACTGTATAAACATTTTCTTTATTTCTTAGTGCAATTAAAAGTAAATCTTCCCAAAGGCGAGAAAACTAATTATTATCCACTTACGTTTACAGAAGAATCATTGGCTTGTAAAATTCTCTTTGACGGCTCCCGAAGCACCAATGAATACGTTTTGTAGCTCTTAACACATTAAAACTTGTGAAAACTCGTGAAAATTGACGTATAACTCGTTAGGTTTACCGATTCTCTGTTATCTGAGCCACTTTTACAATTATTAAGTCTCTTTGATGATATCCTAGACAAAAAATAATTTACGGGCGATCTGAGGTTGGGAAGGGGATGGGGGTGAGTTTTTAAGGGTAAAAAACGGTTTTTCTCGATTTCCAGCAAAACTAAAAGTCCTATCGAAAAAAGTCAAATGGAAAAGTTGTAGATAATAAAAAGATCTAAAACTTTTGTATTTACACTTTTTTCACATAACCTCAAAATTTATGTGAAAAATTCAAAAAACCAAGTTTTTGGTTTTTTATTTTTATCTTTTAGAAAAATTTTTTTTTTAACGAAATTTTGTGAAAACTTTCCTTTTTATGTCCCAAATACGCTGTAATTTATTTAATTAAAAATATTTATTTTTTCACCTTATTTTGAATTAATATCGAAAAAACACCCTAATTTTCAATCGAAAATTCACCCGTCAAAATATCAGCTTTTTTCAAAAAGTTGGTGTGGTTTCTGTTCGTTGAAATCTCTACTTTCCGATTGTGAAAAAAAAATATATGTTACTATGGTAAATCTTCTCAGAAAACGCAAAAATTAAAAAAACTCGAATCCGTTTTTTGAATCATTATGTATAATTTTGAGCAATTTATTAAAATTTTCACATTAATTACTAGGAAAATGTAAGATTTCATGTTATAATCTAGGAAAATGTAAGATTTCATGTTATAATCTAGGAAAATGTAAGATTTCATGTTATAATCTCACGTTTTTCTAGTAATTAAAGTGTAAATTTTAATAAATTGCTCAAAATTTTACATAATAATTCAAAAAACGGATTCGAGTTTTTTTTAATTTTTGCGTTTTCTGAGAAGATTTACCATAGTAACATATATTTTTTTTTCACCATCAGAAAGTAGAGATTTCAACGAACAGAAACCACACCAACTTTTTGGAAAAAGCTGATATTTTGACGGGTGAATTTTCGATTGAAAATTAGGGTGTTTTTTCGATATTAATTCAAAATAAGGTGAAAAAATAAATATTTTCAATTAAATAAATTACAGCGTATTTGGGACATAAAAAGGTAAGTTTTCACAAAATTTCGTTAAAAAAAAAATTTTTTTGTAAAAGATAAAAATAAAAAACCAAAAACTTGGTTTTTTGAATTTTTCACATAAATTTTGAGGTTATGTTTCCATTTGACTTTTTTCGATAGGACTTTTAGTTTTGCTGGAAATCGAGAAAAACCGTTTTTTACCCTTAAAAACTCACCCCCATCCCCTTCCCAACCTCAGATCGCCCGTAAATTATTTTTCCTTTCATTTTTATCATATTCCCCACCTTTTCTAATGGGTTTCATCCTATTATGATTTTTTTTGGTTTTAAAAATTATCGACCCTGGACTAATATCCGTGAGACATTCATTACATATTCTAAATGATTCTTTATTAGAATTTGAATCGTTGAATTCGCCAAGATTGTTCGGTAATTTAATTTCGATCATTTTATTCATGGCAATAACTCGTAATTGACAAGTGATATTCAACCGTAACGATAAGCTCATCTCAAATCGGAGAGAACATTCGAAACAAAATAGTTCGACTTCATATATGCGCCTTCCAGGCTAAATTGGACGGGATAAACGCTACGTGTACGGAATTCTTCTATATCTGGATATAGAAGGTAATATCACGAAGTAGCACACGTTACAATCAACTTGGGGTATTAAGTATGTCATTTTGATCCGAAAATCCTGAATTGCTACATCAAATATATACATATATGGAATGAGTTTTTTTTTGTTCCATACTTTTACAAAAATATATGTATTTATATATTTTTTGTTGCTTTATAAAAGAAGTAGGTATTGGAAATCACTCGGAACTTATCAAAATCATATACAGATTGCGAAAAAGCTTATAGAAACATGCAATTTACACAAGTACAACAAGGAAAATATTAGAAAAACGGCTTGAAAGAGAGAAAAAGAATAATTGTGCGCGGTAATCGAAGCGTGTACTTAGTTCCAGAGACCAGAGACTGATTGTTTATTACCCCTTTAGACAAAAATATCATTTTTACAAATTAATATGCGCTTCTGGCAACAACAGTTGAAATAGGGGGCAATCAACATTCGGCATCTGGTATCTGGGACTAAGCACACGCATCGTTGACCGCGCACAATTATTCTTTCTCTATCTTTCAAGCTGTTTTTCTTATACTTTCCTTGTCATACTTGCGTAATCCACATGTTTCGAAAAGCTTTTTCGCAAACTGTTTAAGATTTTGTTAACATTTTGACACACACAAAGAATTAACGAGTCGCCAATGGTATTATCAAATACCTCAAATCATCCACATACGAATTTGCCTTACAATTAACGTCTGCAGCCCCACTTTAATTTTCGCGAACGCTAAGTTTAATTTGTGAAGCGTCTTGGCTTGACACATGCCATTTATTTACGACAACTTAGACATATTCAGTGTGATACAGCCGAATGAAATGCTTATTTGTGTTTTTAAATTATATAGGAAACATTATTTGACTGTTCCACATTGTATATGAGTGGAGAATTAGAAAAATCTACGAAGAATATTTCAAATATTCATACCTACCCCACTTAGATCAAAATTGACGACAACAAAAAAGTTTTTGTCACGAAAAATGCTAAAAATTTGTAAATTTGAGATATTTGGAAACATATTTTCGACATTTCTAATGAAAGAATAAAGTTTTTCAATAAATTACTGGGCCAAGCTGGTGTATTAATTAAAAATAGCTGATATTTTGTTTAAGTTTAGCAACTATAGGGTTGAAGTTCGTTGTTATCGTTTCCCAAGGATACTAACTACAAAATAACATTTATAATTTAGTCATTAAGGTACACCACGTCGTGCTGCGCAAAATACACACTTGCTTAGAAGACGCTTTTGTTAAGTGAATTAGGAAAGTGTAGAATGTAACGGTTGTTTCATTAATTAAACTTGCTTAGAGTTATGTCCCTGAAATTGAAGCTGAGTTATTTACTATAATACTCAATGGGGTTAAATAATAATTTCACTGTACCTACAATAATAGCAAGCACATTTAAGAGGTTTAAGAGTAACCTTAACCACATTTTATGCTCATAACCATGTTTCATTTGTGAAAAAATGTTCTGTGTTGAAAAAAAGTTGTAACAATTGATAAAACTAGATATATTTCAAATAAAAATATTAAATTGAAAGCCATATTTTTCTTGGGAAATCGAGAGCCGGAGTTTTCCTATCAAGAAGTAACAAAGCCATAGAGAAAATGTGGCTGATGACGAAGTGTTTTCAGTGGTGGTGAAAGCGGACAGCTGACTCTATAAATTAATTCCAAATGATTCTATTGATCAATTCACCACGAATTTTAGTCAATTTGTTGCAGTCCGTTGGAAAATAGGGCACACTTTTCGTATTTTTTGAAAATAATACTCATTTGGAAAGATATTTTACACTAGGAAACATTTTTATTCAAAATTGTATCAGTAATTGTTCTAATAAAGGAGATAAAATAATGATAATAGCTTTAAGGGAGACAAGAAGGTACCAAAATAAACATGTTCATGACATGCACCCTTTCTGAGATATTGGGCATGGTAAATTTTGACTATTACATGTCAAAAAGACATTATATCTTCCTAAAATTTAATTCCATTACTTGGTCTAAGCAATTGACTCAAAACCTGAAAAAAATAGTAATCTTGACCAGTAAAGGTGCTCTTGAACTAAGGTGGTAACTCTCGCTTTTAGTTTGTGTTGAAAAAATTAAATTTCTGTCAATAGTGACGGCTGTATGCAAGAAATTATATAGAAAAGTATCGACCAGATTATTTTTTTAATGTTATTATTGCTTCTTTGATGAAATGTTAGTGTATCGTAAAGAATTAGTTTAGGATTTTTCCATAAGTTTTCCTGCTCGGTTCTCGGAAGTTTTCCAATATCCACATGCGGATCTTGTCGACTGCCAAAAACGTGCCTTGCAATGAGGAATAGTTACAAATTCTACTCAAGTTTTTTTAGTTACAATAAAGATAGGTAATTGGCATGGAAAAACATATAATTTTTATATTCGATCCATAATAATCTCAAGATCATGTTTCCATCAGTCTACTCAATCTTCATGAAAAGTGTTCAAGAATCTTGAAAATTTCTCGATGATTATTGTTATATTGCAGCAATTTAAATCGTGTCAATAGCAATCGTATTAAATTTGTTCCGAGTAGAAATAAAAAAGGAACATAAGAAACAACAAAAATCAAACAATTATAGACACATTCGTCGGTAGTAAACGAAACGGGTACTCCAAGAATCGATTTTCAGCAGGCACGATCTTTTATTGACATAGCTAAATGCATTTTCACTTTGTAACGGGATCTCCATGATTGAAATTTTGTGTCGACAAGCATACACGTGCGATTAAATTAAATATTCACAATGCACTCCATATTTACGGTAATTTGTTTATAAATATTACCTACCTACCTTATATAACGTAAAATAAAATATTACAAAAAATATTTAAAACCTTTATTCAGACATTTTTTAACAATTTTTATTTTAAAATTATGTTTTCATTTGATTATTTTCAACTAGATCGGCGTGAATATCCTTATATAACCGACCTAAATATTTTGTATATTTATACATTAATCTGGATTTTAACAAACATGGGATTTATTTATTATTTCGTGTAGTGAAAATCCCAACTATTTTTTAGTAATTATTGAGTTTATACTCCTAGCAGTGGAACGAAAAGAATTTAGAAATGAATTCCTGAATCTGCTTTTTTAGAGGTAGGTTGAAAGTAAATTGCAAATCAACTTTATATTTGATAAGGTCAATTCTAGAAATTTTATCAGAGGAAGTTCGAAATCTAATGGGATTTTTTTGCTTAATTGAATTATTTGATTTTTAAAATGGAAATATGGAAATGAATTTTACCTTATTAACAACTTAACAATAATAAGAATAATGGACTGTGCATTGTGCTAACTAATTTTTATTTCAAAAACGTATTTTTTGTCCAAAATTTTGAAGCAAGGGAAATATTTAATGTAAACTGCATTGTGCTAACTTCTTTCCTGGTCGGAATTATGGACTCAAAATATACTGAAATATGTAAAATTTTCCGCTGAATCGATTGCCGAAGACTAGAACGTTCTATCTATCATATTAGTCGAGTTATGAGCACTTTTAGTTTTGAAAAGTGGATTTTCGAAAATTTCATGACTTCATTTGAAGGAGAAAAAATGATTTTATACAAAAACAGACTGTGCCAGTCGATTTTTCGCATCAAAAAACCCCTCCAGACAAATTTTGAGCAATTTTTATTTCAAAAACGTATTTTTCGTCGAAAATTTTGAAGCAAGGGTAGGTATGGAAATATTTAATGTAAACTGCATTGTGCTAACTTCTTTCCTGGTCGGAATTATGGACTCAAAATATACTGGAATATGTAAAATTTTCCGCTGAATCGATTGCCGAAGACTAGAACGTTCTATCTGTCATATTAGTCGAGTTATGAGCACTTTTAGTTTTGAAAAGTGGATTTTCGAAAATTTCATGACTTCATTTGGAGGAGAAAAAATGATTTTATACAAAAACAGACTGTGCCAGTCGATTTTTCGCATCAAAAAACCCCTCCAGACAAATTTTGAGCAATTTTTATGTCAAAAACGTATTTTTCGTCGAAAATTTTGAAGCAAGGGGTAGGTATGGAAATATTTAATGTAAACTGCATTGTGCTAACTTCTTTCCTGGTCGGAATTATGGACTCAAAATATACTGGAATATGTAAAATTTTCCGCTGAATCGATTGCCGAAGACTAGAACGTTCTATCTGTCATATTAGTCGAGTTATGAGCACTTTTAGTTTTGAAAAGTGGATTTTCGAAAATTTCATGACTTCATTTGGAGGAGAAAAAATGATTTTATACAAAAACAGACTGTGCCAGTCGATTTTTCGCATCAAAAAACCCCTCCAGACAAATTTTGAGCAATTTTTATGTCAAAAACGTATTTTTCGTCGAAAATTTTGAAGCAAGGGGTAGGTATGGAAATATTTAATGTAAACTGCATTGTGCTAACTTCTTTCCTGGTCGGAATTATGGACTCAAAATATACTGGAATATGTAAAATTTTCCGCTGAATCGATTGCCGAAGACTAGAACGTTCTATCTATCATATTAGTCGAGTTATGAGCACTTTTAGTTTTGAAAAGTGGATTTTCGAAAATTTCATGACTTCATTTGAAGGAGAAAAAATGATTTTATACAAAAACAGACTGTGCCAGTCGATTTTTCGCATCAAAAAACCCCTCCACACAAATTTTGAGCAATTTTTATTTCAAAAACGTATTTTTCGTCGAAAATTTTGAAGCAAGGGGTAGGTATGGAAATATTTAATGTAAACTGCATTGTGCTAACTTCTTTCCTGGTCGGAATTATGGACTCAAAATATACTGGAATATGTAAAATTTTCCGCTGAATCGATTGCCGAAGACTAGAACGTTCTATCTGTCATATTAGTCGAGTTATGAGCACTTTTAGTTTTGAAAAGTGGATTTTCGAAAATTTCATGACTTCATTTGGAGGAGAAAAAATGATTTTATACAAAAACAGACTGTGCCAGTCGATTTTTCGCATCAAAAAACCCCTCCAGACAAATTTTGAGCAATTTTTATGTCAAAAACGTATTTTTCGTCGAAAATTTTGAAGCAAGGGGTAGGTATGGAAATATTTAATGTAAACTGCATTGTGCTAACTTCTTTCCTGGTCGGAATTATGGACTCAAAATATACTGGAATATGTAAAATTTTCCGCTGAATCGATTGCCGAAGACTAGAACGTTCTATCTGTCATATTAGTCGAGTTATGAGCACTTTTAGTTTTGAAAAGTGGATTTTCGAAAATTTCATGACTTCATTTGGAGGAGAAAAAATGATTTTATACAAAAACAGACTGTGCCAGTCGATTTTTCGCATCAAAAAACCCCTCCAGACAAATTTTGAGCAATTTTTATTTCAAAAACGTATTTTTCGTCGAAAATTTTGAAGCAAGGGGTAGGTATGGAAATATTTAATGTAAACTGCATTGTGCTAACTTCTTTCCTGGTCGGAATTATGGACTCAAAATATACTGGAATATGTAAAATTTTCCGCTGAATCGATTGCCGAAGACTAGAACGTTCTATCTGTCATATTAGTCGAGTTATGAGCACTTTTAGTTTTGAAAAGTGGATTTTCGAAAATTTCATGACTTCATTTGGAGGAGAAAAAATGATTTTATACAAAAACAGACTGTGCCAGTCGATTTTTCGCATCAAAAAACCCCTCCAGACAAATTTTGAGCAATTTTTATTTCAAAAACGTATTTTTCGTCGAAAATTTTGAAGCAAGGGGTAGGTATGGAAATATTTAATGTAAACTGCATTGTGCTAACTTCTTTCCTGGTCGGAATTATGGACTCAAAATATACTGGAATATGTAAAATTTTCCGCTGAATCGATTGCCGAAGACTAGAACGTTCTATCTATCATATTAGTCGAGTTATGAGCACTTTTAGTTTTGAAAAGTGGATTTTCGAAAATTTCATGACTTCATTTGAAGGAGAAAAAATGATTTTATACAAAAACAGACTGTGCCAGTCGATTTTTCGCATCAAAAAACCCCTCCAGACAAATTTTGAGCAATTTTCATTTCAAAAACGTATTTTTCGTCGAAAATTTTGAAGCAAGGGGTAGGTATGGAAATATTTAATGTAAACTGCATTGTGCTAACTTCTTTCCTGGTCGGAATTATGGACTCAAAATATACTGGAATATGTAAAATTTTCCGCTGAATCGATTGCCGAAGACTAGAACGTTCTATCTGTCATATTAGTCGAGTTATGAGCACTTTTAGTTTTGAAAAGTGGATTTTCGAAAATTTCATGACTTCATTTGGAGGAGAAAAAATGATTTTATACAAAAACAGACTGTGCCAGTCGATTTTTCGCATCAAAAAACCCCTCCAGACAAATTTTGACCAATTTTTATTTCAAAAACGTATTTTTCGTCGAAAATTTTGAAGCAAGGGGTAGGTATGGAAATATTTAATGTAAACTGCATTGTGCTAACTTCTTTCCTGGTCGGAATTATGGACTCAAAATATACTGGAATATGTAAAATTTTCCGCTGAATCGATTGCCGAAGACTAGAACGTTCTATCTATCATATTAGTCGAGTTATGAGCACTTTTAGTTTTGAAAAGTGGATTTTCGAAAATTTCATGACTTCATTTGAAGGAGAAAAAATGATTTTATACAAAAACAGACTGTGCCAGTCGATTTTTCGCATCAAAAAACCCCTCCAGAAAAATTTTGAGCAATTTTTATTTCAAAAACGTATTTTTCGTCGAAAATTTTGAAGCAAGGGGTAGGTATGGAAATATTTAATGTAAACTGCATTGTGCTAACTTCTTTCCTGGTCGAAATTATGGAATCAAAATATACTGGAATATGTAAAATTTTCCGCTGAATCGATTGCCGAAGACTAGAACGTTCTATCTATCATATTAGTCGAGTTATGAGCACTTTTAGTTTTGAAAAGTGGATTTTCGAAAATTTCATGACTTCATTTGAAGGAGAAAAAATGATTTTATACAAAAACAGACTGTGCCAGTCGATTTTTCGCATCAAAAAACCCCTCCAGACTAATTTTGAGCAATTTTTATTTCAAAAACGTATTTTTCGTCGAAAATTTTGAAGCAAGGGGTAGGTATGGAAATATTTAATGTAAACTGCATTGTGCTAACTTCTTTCCTGGTCGGAATTATGGACTCAAAATATACTGGAATATGTAAAATTTTCCGCTGAATCGATTGCCGAAGACTAGAACGTTCTATCTGTCATATTAGTCGAGTTATGAGCACTTTTAGTTTTGAAAAGTGGATTTTCGAAAATTTCATGACTTCATTTGGAGGAGAAAAAATGATTTTATACAAAAACAGACTGTGCCAGTCGATTTTTCGCATCAAACCCCTCCAGACAAATTTTGAGCAATTTTTATTTCAAAAACGTATTTTTCGTCGAAAATTTTGAAGCAAGGGGTAGGTATGGAAATATTTAATGTAAACTCCATTGTGCTAACTTCTTTCCTGGTCGGAATTATGGACTCAAAATATACTGGAATATGTAAAATTTTCCGCTGAATCGATTGCCGAAGACTAGAACGTTCTATCTATCATATTAGTCGAGTTATGAGCACTTTTAGTTTTGAAAAGTGGATTTTCGAAAATTTCATGACTTCATTTGAAGGAGAAAAAATGATTTTATACAAAAACAGACTGTGCCAGTCGATTTTTCGCATCAAAAAACCCCTCCAGACAAATTTTGAGCAATTTTTATTTCAAAAACGTATTTTTCGTCGAAAATTTTGAAGCAAGGGGTAGGTATGGAAATATTTAATGTAAACTGCATTGTGCTAACTTCTTTCCTGGTCGGAATTATGGACTCAAAATATACTGAAATATGTAAAATTTTCCGCTGAATCGATTGCCGAAGACTAGAACGTTCGATCTGTCATATTAGTCGAGTTATGAGCACTTTTAGTTTTGAAAAGTGGATTTTCGAAAATTTCATGACTTCATTTGGAGGAGAAAAAATGATTTTATACAAAAACAGACTGTGCCAGTCGATTTTTCGCATCAAAAAACCCCTCCAGACAAATTTTGAGCAATTTTTATTTCAAAAACGTATTTTTCGTCGAAAATTTTGAAGCAAGGGGTAGGTATGGAAATATTTAATGTAAACTGCATTGTGCTAACTTCTTTCCTGGTCGGAATTATGGACTCAAAATATACTGGAATATGTAAAATTTTCCGCTGAATCGATTGCCGAAGACTAGAACGTTCTATCTATCATATTAGTCGAGTTATGAGCACTTTTAGTTTTGAAAAGTGGATTTTCGAAAATTTCATGACTTCATTTGAAGGAGAAAAAATGATTTTATACAAAAACAGACTGTTCCAGTCGATTTTTCGCATCAAAAAACCCCTCCAGACAAATTTTGAGCAATTTTTATTTCAAAAACGTATTTTTCGTCGAAAATTTTGAAGCAAGGGGTAGGTATGGAAATATTTAATGTAAACTGCATTGTGCTAACTTCTTTCCTGGTCGGAATTATGGACTCAAAATATACTGGAATATGTAAAATTTTCCGCTGAATCGATTGCCGAAGACTAGAACGTTGTATCTGTCATATTAGTCGAGTTATGAGCACTTTTAGTTTTGAAAAGTGGATTTTCGAAAATTTCATGACTTCATTTGGAGGAGAACAAATGATTTTATACAAAAACAGACTGTGCCAGTCGATTTTTCGCATCAAAAAACCCCTCCAGAAAAATTTTGAGCAATTTTTATTTCAAAAACGTATTTTTCGTCGAAAATTTTGAAGCAAGGGGTAGGTATGGAAATATTTAATGTAAACTGCATTGTGCTAACTTCTTTCCTGGTCGAAATTATGGACTCAAAATATACTGGAATATGTAAAATTTTCCGCTGAATCGATTGCCGAAGACTAGAACGTTCTATCTATCATATTAGTCGAGTTATGAGCACTTTTAGTTTTGAAAAGTGGATTTTCGAAAATTTCATGACTTCATTTGAAGGAGAAAAAATGATTTTATACAAAAACAGACTGTGCCAGTCGATTTCTCGCATCAAAAAACCCCTCCAGACAAATTTTGAGCAATTTTTATTTCAAAAACGTATTTTTCGTCGAAAATTTTGAAGCAAGGGGTAGGTATGGAAATATTTAATGTAAACTGCATTGTGCTAACTTCTTTCCTGGTCGGAATTATGGACTCAAAATATACTGGAATATGTAAAATTTTCCGCTGAATCGATTGCCGAAGACTAGAACGTTCTATCTATCATATTAGTCGAGTTATGAGCACTTTTAGTTTTGAAAAGTGGATTTTCGAAAATTTCATGACTTCATTTGAAGGAGAAAAAATGATTTTATACAAAAACAGACTGTGCCAGTCGATTTTTCGCATCAAAAAACCCCTCCAGACAAATTTTGAGCAATTTTTATTTCAAAAACGTATTTTTCGTCGAAAATTTTGAAGCAAGGGGTAGGTATGGAAATATTTAATGTAAACTGCATTGTGCTAACTTCTTTCCTGGTCGGAATTATGGACTCAAAATATACTGGAATATGTAAAATTTTCCGCTGAATCGATTGCCGAAGACTAGAACGTTGTATCTGTCATATTAGTCGAGTTATGAGCACTTTTAGTTTTGAAAAGTGGATTTTCGAAAATTTCATGACTTCATTTGAAGGAGAAAAAATGATTTTATACAAAAACAGACTGTGCCAGTCGATTTTTCGCATCAAAAAACCCCTCCAGACAAATTTTGAGCAATTTTTATTTCAAAAACGTATTTTTCGTCGAAAATTTTGAAGCAAGGGGTAGGTATGGAAATATTTAATGTAAACTGCATTGTGCTAACTTCTTTCCTGGTCGGAATTATGGACTCAAAATATACTGGAATATGTAAAATTTTCCGCTGAATCGATTGCCGAAGACTAGAACGTTGTATCTGTCATATTAGTCGAGTTATGAGCACTTTTAGTTTTGAAAAGTGGATTTTCGAAAATTTCATGACTTCATTTGGAGGAGAAAAAATGATTTTATACAAAAACAGATTGTGCCAGTCGATTTTTCGCATCAAAAAACCCCTCCATACAAATTTTGAGCAATTTTTATTTCAAAAACGTATTTTTCGTCGAAAATTTTGAAGCAAGGGGTAGGTATGGAAATATTTAATGTAAACTGCATTGTGCTAACTTCTTTCCTGGTCGGAATTATGGACTCAAAATATACTGGAATATGTAAAATTTTCCGCTGAATCGATTGCCGAAGACTAGAACGTTCTATCTATCATATTAGTCGAGTTATGAGCACTTTTAGTTTTGAAAAGTGGATTTTCGAAAATTTCATGACTTCATTTGAAGGAGAAAAAATGATTTTATACAAAAACAGACTGTGCCAGTCGATTTTTCGCATCAAAAAACCCCTCCAGACAAATTTTGAGCAATTTTTATTTCAAAAACGTATTTTTCGTCGAAAATTTTGAAGCAAGGGGTAGGTATGGAAATATTTAATGTAAACTGCATTGTGCTAACTTCTTTCCTGGTCGGAATTATGGACTCAAAATATACTGGAATATGTAAAATTTTCCGCTGAATCGATTGCCGAAGACTAGAACGTTCGATCTGTCATATTAGTCGAGTTATGAGCACTTTTAGTTTTGAAAAGTGGATTTTCGAAAATTTCATGACTTCATTTGGAGGAGAAAAAATGATTTTATACAAAAACAGACTGTGCCAGTCGATTTTTCGCATCAAAAAACCCCTCCAGACAAATTTTGAGCAATTTTTATTTCAAAAACGTATTTTTCGTCGAAAATTTTGAAGCAAGGGGTAGGTATGGAAATATTTAATGTAAACTGCATTGTGCTAACTTCTTTCCTGGTCGGAATTATGGACTCAAAATATACTGGAATATGTAAAATTTTCCGCTGAATCGATTGCCGAAGACTAGAACGTTCTATCTATCATATTAGTCGAGTTATGAGCACTTTTAGTTTTGAAAAGTGGATTTTCGAAAATTTCATGACTTCATTTGAAGGAGAAAAAATGATTTTATACAAAAACAGACTGTTCCAGTCGATTTTTCGCATCAAAAAACCCCTCCAGACAAATTTTGAGCAATTTTTATTTCAAAAACGTATTTTTCGTCGAAAATTTTGAAGCAAGGGGTAGGTATGGAAATATTTAATGTAAACTGCATTGTGCTAACTTCTTTCCTGGTCGGAATTATGGACTCAAAATATACTGGAATATGTAAAATTTTCCGCTGAATCGATTGCCGAAGACTAGAACGTTGTATCTGTCATATTAGTCGAGTTATGAGCACTTTTAGTTTTGAAAAGTGGATTTTCGAAAATTTCATGACTTCATTTGGAGGAGAAAAAATGATTTTATACAAAAACAGACTGTGACAGTCGATTTTTCGCATCAAAAAACCCCTCCAGACAAATTTTGAGCAATTTTTATTTCAAAAACGTATTTTTCGTCGAAAATTTTGAAGCAAGGGGTAGGTATGGAAATATTTAATGTAAACTGCATTGTGCTAACTTCTTTCCTGGTCGGAATTATGGACTCAAAATATACTGGAATATGTAAAATTTTCCGCTGAATCGATTGCCGAAGACTAGAACGTTCTATCTATCATATTAGTCGAGTTATGAGAACTTTTAGTTTTGAAAAGTGGATTTTCGAAAATTTCATGACTTCATTTGAAGGAGAAAAAATGATTTTATACAAAAACAGACTGTTCCAGTCGATTTTTCGCATCAAAAAACCCCTCCAGACAAATTTTGAGCAATTTTTATTTCAAAAACGTATTTTTCGTCGAAAATTTTGAAGCAAGGGGTAGGTATGGAAATATTTAATGTAAACTGCATTGTGCTAACTTCTTTCCTGGTCGGAATTATGGACTCAAAATATACTGGAATATGTAAAATTTTCCGCTGAATCGATTGCCGAAGACTAGAACGTTGTATCTGTCATATTAGTCGAGTTATGAGCACTTTTAGTTTTGAAAAGTGGATTTTCGAAAATTTCATGACTTCATTTGGAGGAGAAAAAATGATTTTATACAAAAACAGACTGTGCCAGTCGATTTTTCGCATCAAAAAACCCCTCCAGACAAATTTTGAGCAATTTTTATTTCAAAAACGTATTTTTCGTCGAAAATTTTGAAGCAAGGGGTAGGTATGGAAATATTTAATGTAAACTGCATTGTGCTAACTTCTTTCCTGGTCGGAATTATGGACTCAAAATATACTGGAATATGTAAAATTTTCCGCTGAATCGATTGCCGAAGACTAGAACGTTCTATCTATCATATTAGTCGAGTTATGAGCACTTTTAGTTTTGAAAAGTGGATTTTCGAAAATTTCATGACTTCATTTGAAGGAGAAAAAATGATTTTATACAAAAACAGACTGTGCCAGTCGATTTTTCGCATCAAAAAACCCCTCCAGACAAATTTTGAGCAATTTTTATTTCAAAAACGTATTTTTCGTCGAAAATTTTGAAGCAAGGGGTAGGTATGGAAATATTTAATGTAAACTGCATTGTGCTAACTTCTTTCCTGGTCGGAATTATGGACTCAAAATATACTGGAATATGTAAAATTTTCCGCTGAATCGATTGCCGAAGACTAGAACGTTCGATCTGTCATATTAGTCGAGTTATGAGCACTTTTAGTTTTGAAAAGTGGATTTTCGAAAATTTCATGACTTCATTTGGAGGAGAAAAAATGATTTTATACAAAAACAGACTGTGCCAGTCGATTTTTCGCATCAAAAAACCCCTCCAGACAAATTTTGAGCAATTTTTATTTCAAAAACGTATTTTTCGTCGAAAATTTTGAAGCAAGGGGTAGGTATGGAAATATTTAATGTAAACTGCATTGTGCTAACTTCTTTCCTGGTCGGAATTATGGACTCAAAATATACTGGAATATGTAAAATTTTCCGCTGAATCGATTGCCGAAGACTAGAACGTTCTATCTATCATATTAGTCGAGTTATGAGAACTTTTAGTTTTGAAAAGTGGATTTTCGAAAATTTCATGACTTCATTTGAAGGAGAAAAAATGATTTTATACAAAAACAGACTGTTCCAGTCGATTTTTCGCATCAAAAAACCCCTCCAGACAAATTTTGAGCAATTTTTATTTCAAAAACGTATTTTTCGTCGAAAATTTTGAAGCAAGGGGTAGGTATGGAAATATTTAATGTAAACTGCATTGTGCTAACTTCTTTCCTGGTCGGAATTATGGACTCAAAATATACTGGAATATGTAAAATTTTCCGCTGAATCGATTGCCGAAGACTAGAACGTTGTATCTGTCATATTAGTCGAGTTATGAGCACTTTTAGTTTTGAAAAGTGGATTTTCGAAAATTTCATGACTTCATTTGGAGGAGAAAAAATGATTTTATACAAAAACAGACTGTGCCAGTCGATTTTTCGCATCAAAAAACCCCTCCAGACAAATTTTGAGCAATTTTTATTTCAAAAACGTATTTTTCGTCGAAAATTTTGAAGCAAGGGGTAGGTATGGAAATATTTAATGTAAACTGCATTGTGCTAACTTCTTTCCTGGTCGGAATTATGGACTCAAAATATACTGGAATATGTAAAATTTTCCGCTGAATCGATTGCCGAAGACTAGAACGTTCTATCTATCATATTAGTCGAGTTATGAGCACTTTTAGTTTTGAAAAGTGGATTTTCGAAAATTTCATGACTTCATTTGAAGGAGAAAAAATGATTTTATACAAAAACAGACTGTGCCAGTCGATTTTTCGCATCAAAAAACCCCTCCAGACAAATTTTGAGCAATTTTTATTTCAAAAACGTATTTTTCGTCGAAAATTTTGAAGCAAGGGGTAGGTATGGAAATATTTAATGTAAACTGCATTGTGCTAACTTCTTTCCTGGTCGGAATTATGGACTCAAAATATACTGGAATATGTAAAATTTTCCGCTGAATCGATTGCCGAAGACTAGAACGTTCTATCTATCATATTAGTCGAGTTATGAGCACTTTTAGTTTTGAAAAGTGGATTTTCGAAAATTTCATGACTTCATTTGAAGGAGAACAAATGATTTTATACAAAAACAGACTGTGCCAGTCGATTTTTCGCATCAAAAAACCCCTCCAGACAAATTTTGAGCAATTTTTATTTCAAAAACGTATTTTTCGTCGAAAATTTTGAAGCAAGGGGTAGGTATGGAAATATTTAATGTAAACTGCATTATGCTAACTTCTTACCTGGTCGGAATTATGGACTCAAAATATACTGGAATATGTAAAATTTTCCGCTGAATCGATTGCCGAAGACTAGAACGTTCTATCTATCATATTAGTCGAGTTATGAGCACTTTTAGTTTTGAAAAGTGGATTTTCGAAAATTTCATGACTTCATTTGGAGGAGAAAAAATGATTTTATACAAAAACAGACTGTGTCAGTCGATTTTTCGCATCAAAAAACCCCTCCAGACAAATTTTGAGCAATTTTTATTTCAAAAACGTATTTTTCGTCGAAAATTTTGAAGCAAGGGGTAGGTATGGAAATATTTAATGTAAACTGCATTGTGCTAACTTCTTTCCTGGTCGGAATTATGGACTCAAAATATACTGGAATATGTAAAATTTTCCGCTGAATCGATTGCCGAAGACTAGAACGTTCTATCTGTCATATTAGTCGAGTTATGAGCACTTTTAGTTTTGAAAAGTGGATTTTCGAAAATTTCATGACTTCATTTGGAGGAGAAAAAATGATTTTATACAAAAACAGACTGTGCCAGTCGATTTTTCGCATCAAAAAACCCCTCCAGACAAATTTTGAGCAATTTTTATTTCAAAAACGTATTTTTCGTCGAAAATTTTGAAGCAAGGGGTAGGTATGGAAATATTTAATGTAAACTGCATTGTGCTAACTTCTTTCCTGGTCGGAATTATGGACTCAAAATATACTGGAATATGTAAAATTTTCCGCTGAATCGATTGCCGAAGACTAGAACGTTCTATCTATCATATTAGTCGAGTTATGAGCACTTTTAGTTTTGAAAAGTGGATTTTCGAAAATTTCATGACTTCATTTGAAGGAGAAAAAATGATTTTATACAAAAACAGACTGTGCCAGTCGATTTTTCGCATCAAAAAACCCCTCCAGACAAATTTTGAGCAATTTTTATTTCAAAAACGTATTTTTCGTCGAAAATTTTGAAGCAAGGGGTAGGTATGGAAATATTTAATGTAAACTGCATTGTGCTAACTTCTTTCCTGGTCGGAATTATGGACTCAAAATATACTGGAATATGTAAAATTTTCCGCTGAATCGATTGCCGAAGACTAGAACGTTCTATCTATCATATTAGTCGAGTTATGAGCACTTTTAGTTTTGAAAAGTGGATTTTCGAAAATTTCATGACTTCATTTGGAGGAGAAAAAATGATTTTATACAAAAACAGATTGTGCCAGTCGATTTTTCGCATCAAAAAACCCCTCCAGACAAATTTTGAGCAATTTTTATTTCAAAAACGTATTTTTCGTCGAAAATTTTGAAGCAAGGGGTAGGTATGGAAATATTTAATGTAAACTGCATTGTGCTAACTTCTTTCCTGGTCGGAATTATGGACTCAAAATATACTGGAATATGTAAAATTTTCCGCTGAATCGATTGCCGAAGACTAGAACGTTCTATCTATCATATTAGTCGAGTTATGAGCACTTTTAGTTTTAGAAAGTGGATTTTCGAAAATTTCATGACTTCATTTGAAGGAGAAAAAATGATTTTATACAAAAACAGACTGTGCCAGTCGATTTTTCGCATCAAAAAACCCCTCCAGACAAATTTTGAGCAATTTTTATTTCAAAAACGTATTTTTCGTCGAAAATTTTGAAGCAAGGGGTAGGTATGGAAATATTTAATGTAAACTGCATTGTGCTAACTTCTTTCCTGGTCGGAATTATGGACTCAAAATATACTGGAATATGTAAAATTTTCCGCTGAATCGATTGCCGAAGACTAGAACGTTCTATCTGTCATATTAGTCGAGTTATGAGCACTTTTAGTTTTGAAAAGTGGATTTTCGAAAATTTCATGACTTCATTTGGAGGAGAAAAAATGATTTTATACAAAAACAGACTGTGCCAGTCGATTTTTCGCATCAAAAAACCCCTCCAGACAAATTTTGAGCAATTTTTATTTCAAAAACGTATTTTTCGTCGAAAATTTTGAAGCAAGGGGTAGGTATGGAAATATTTAATGTAAACTGCATTGTGCTAACTTCTTTCCTGGTCGGAATTATGGACTCAAAATATACTGGAATATGTAAAATTTTCCGCTGAATCGATTGCCGAAGACTAGAACGTTCTATCTATCATATTAGTCGAGTTATGAGCACTTTTAGTTTTGAAAAGTGGATTTTCGAAAATTTCATGACTCCATTTGAAGGAGAAAAAATGATTTTATACAAAAACAGACTGTGCCAGTCGATTTTTCGCATCAAAAAACCCCTCCAGACAAATTTTGAGCAATTTTTATTTCAAAAACGTATTTTTCGTCGAAAATTTTGAAGCAAGGGGTAGGTATGGAAATATTTAATGTAAACTGCATTGTGCTAACTTCTTTCCTGGTCGGAATTATGGACTCAAAATATACTGGAATATGTAAAATTTTCCGCTGAATCGATTGCCGAAGACTAGAACGTTCTATCTATCATATTAGTCGAGTTATGAGCACTTTTAGTTTTGAAAACGGGATTTTCGAAAATTTCATGACTTCATTTGAAGGAGAAAAAATGATTTTATACAAAAACAGACTGTGCCAGTCGATTTTTCGCATCAAAAAACCCCTCCAGACAAATTTTGAGCAATTTTTATTTCAAAAACGTATTTTTCGTCGAAAATTTTGAAGCAAGGGGTAGGTATGGAAATATTTAATGTAAACTGCATTGTGCTAACTTCTTTCCTGGTCGGAATTATGGACTCAAAATATACTGGAATATGTAAAATTTTCCGCTGAATCGATTGCCGAAGACTAGAACGTTCTATCTATCATATTAGTCGAGTTATGAGCACTTTTAGTTTTAGAAAGTGGATTTTCGAAAATTTCATGACTTCATTTGAAGGAGAAAAAATGATTTTATACAAAAACAGACTGTGCCAGTCGATTTTTCGCATCAAAAAACCCCTCCAGACAAATTTTGAGCAATTTTTATTTCAAAAACGTATTTTTCGTCGAAAATTTTGAAGCAAGGGGTAGGTATGGAAATATTTAATGTAAACTGCATTGTGCTAACTTCTTTCCTGGTCGGAATTATGGACTCAAAATATACTGGAATATGTAAAATTTTCCGCTGAATCGATTGCCGAAGACTAGAACGTTCTATCTATCATATTAGTCGAGTTATGAGCACTTTTAGTTTTGAAAAGTGGATTTTCGAAAATTTCATGACTTCATTTGAAGGAGAAAAAATGATTTTATACAAAAACAGACTGTTCCAGTCGATTTTTCGCATCAAAAAACCCCTCCAGACAAATTTTGAGCAATTTTTATTTCAAAAACGTATTTTTCGTCGAAAATTTTGAAGCAAGGGGTAGGTATGGAAATATTTAATGTAAACTGCATTGTGCTAACTTCTTTCCTGGTCGGAATTATGGACTCAAAATATACTGGAATATGTAAAATTTTCCGCTGAATCGATTGCCGAAGACTAGAACGTTCTATCTGTCATATTAGTCGAGTTATGAGCACTTTTAGTTTTGAAAAGTGGATTTTCGAAAATTTCATGACTTCATTTGGAGGAGAAAAAATGATTTTATACAAAAACAGACTGTGCCAGTCGATTTTTCGCATCAAAAAACCCCTCCAGACAAATTTTGAGCAATTTTTATTTCAAAAACGTATTTTTCGTCGAAAATTTTGAAGCAAGGGGTAGGTATGGAAATATTTAATGTAAACTGCATTGTGCTAACTTCTTTCCTGGTCGGAATTATGGACTCAAAATATACTGGAATATGTAAAATTTTCCGCTGAATCGATTGCCGAAGACTAGAACGTTGTATCTGTCATATTAGTCGAGTTATGAGCACTTTTAGTTTTGAAAAGTGGATTTTCGAAAATTTCATGACTTCATTTGGAGGAGAAAAAATGATTTTATACAAAAACAGACTGTGCCAGTCGATTTTTCGCATCAAAAAACCCCTCCAGACAAATTTTGAGCAATTTTTATTTCAAAAACGTATTTTTCGTCGAAAATTTTGAAGCAAGGGGTAGGTATGGAAATATTTAATGTAAACTGCATTGTGCTAACTTCTTTCCTGGTCGGAATTATGGACTCAAAATATACTGGAATATGTAAAATTTTCCGCTGAATCGATTGCCGAAGACTAGAACGTTCTATCTATCATATTAGTCGAGTTATGAGCACTTTTAGTTTTGAAAAGTGGATTTTCGAAAATTTCATGACTTCATTTGGAGGAGAAAAAATGATTTTATACAAAAACAGACTGTGCCAGTCGATTTTTCGCATCAAAAAACCCCTCCAGACAAATTTTGAGCAATTTTTATTTCAAAAACGTATTTTTCGTCGAAAATTTTGAAGCAAGGGGTAGGTATGGAAATATTTAATGTAAACTGCATTGTGCTAACTTCTTTCCTGGTCGGAATTATGGACTCAAAATATACTGGAATATGTAAAATTTTCCGCTGAATCGATTGCCGAAGACTAGAACGTTCTATCTATCATATTAGTCGAGTTATGAGCACTTTTAGTTTTGAAAACGGGATTTTCGAAAATTTCATGACTTCATTTGAAGGAGAAAAAATGATTTTATACAAAAACAGACTGTGCCAGTCGTTGTTGCAGTCACTGTTTCAAGCCAGCTCTTCCCTGTGTTAATTTTTCTGAAGAAAATTCGGTGTCTCTTTAACCATTTCCGCGGAAAGAATGTTTATCGAATAATGTACATGTTTTCTTCAACAGCAAACAATCAATTCAAGAAAAGTTGAAGGGATTCTCTCTCGGTCGGATTTCCCAATTTCGAAAGTATATCAGACGCCGCAGGTGCAACTCCCGGAAAATTTTACTTGATGTTTCATCAAACTCGGAATACGAAGAGTGAATTAATGGTTAACCTTTTAAGAAAAATTCTTTAGAGATTCATTCTCCAATCGAATTCGTTTTTCAAAAAAAAAATAAGTTTCAAAGTATGAGGTTTTTAGTTGGAAATGATCGACCCATTTTTAATAACTGAAAATTGAAGCTTCTTTCCCTCACTTCCCAGTACCATATTTCGAATTATCCGAGAGTGTTTTTTGACTTATATCGTTTATTTCCGACTGTAACGCAAACTAAGGTATTCCATATATTTTCATATATTATCTTCATATAAATTTAACAAAGAAGAAAATTGATATCTTATGGTAATTATTTAGGGCTTACTAAATGTTTGAGCTCAAATTTTTTGATTTTCTCTCTTATTTTCTGTATTTTGTTTCCAGGTCTTATTTGGTTCAACATGGACATTAAAGACTGCTTCATAATCGGTAAGTTTTTAACAATATTTAAATGGTAATAGAAATATCAATTTTCTAAATCTGCGTTCGAAATAAATTGAAAAAATAACAAATTTCAAAAATACGAAATGTCTTATAAAAATCCTCTGTTTGTATAAACGGTTTTGCTTAAAACTAAATTTTAGAAAATTGGACAACAATTTCCGAAAATCATTCATTTTCAGAGCGAGAAGCTGAATAGCATCTTGTGTTATGGGTAATGGTGCGTTATTTTTCACGATATTCAAGAGTTGTTAAAGAATCTGGAAGTCCAGTATAAAAATTGCACTATAAAAATATATTCCAAGGCTTCTGATATACTCGGCAAAGCTATCGCAGTTAAAACTTGGGCAATTATTATAGTTATTCCAAGACAAATAATATTTGCTGAAAACGTAATAGTCCGATAGCTTACAATAGATTTCAACCTTACACACTATTCTATTTTTTAGATTTATATATAATTTTAACAAATGACATTAGAAACATCCACCTAAACTCACCCTCGTATTTATCAAAATCCTCTGATGAACTAAAAATTGTTATTGGTGATGATATTATTGTGAAAACAAAGGCTCGACACGAAACAAAAAAAAAACAATGTGTAACCTAGTTTGAAAATTAGATCAGATACTTATTACCAAGAGATTCGTTAACATTTGAATAATTAGTATGGTTATAATATAATCCTTTGCAAACTAGTCCTATAGGGTGCATAAAATATTCATTAATTAATGTCATAGATTCAGATAACTTAGATGACTAATTTTACCATTTTTAATTATTCTGTTTACCATAAGAAGAACAAAATAAGTACAAATATAAAGTTTTTTTTAAACCAAAATATCTACTTATAATTTAAACATACTTTCTCAGTGTCTGGGTTGGATTAAAGCCACCCAAAATTTTAAAAAAATTAGCAAGAGCAGGAGCTTGACTCTTTGCTATTGAAACCAGATTAAAACGCACTAATTCAATAAAAACACCCAAGTTCTTAATTCAATTAATTAGCAAATATTTATTTTGTTTTATTGTTTTTTTAAAACCATGCTAATTATGATATTGAGGTAGCTTATGTTAATTAACAATGTACCCCGAAGCATTTTATATAATTAAATTACGTAGTCGGAGCCACCCCTAATAACATGAAAAAGAACACTCCCTAATCAGCAGAAGTATAAATGGGTATTACCACACGTTAACCGCCCTTATATATCCCATTTCATGTACGACCCAAAAAAAAAGAGACAAAAGGGTATTTTTTATAGTCTCTTAAATACCAAAAATTATTTCAAGTCACTGCAAAAGAAGCATAATATATATTATATTGAGTTAAATGGATCTTTAAAAAATATTCACTCTTTTCAATATAGTGACTTTAATATTTCAATCTAAAACTGCTCCTACCACTGGTAAAAGGTAGTTAGAAGTGGGTGTGGTAGCACTGCACGGCACTAACATGGCCCTAACCTGTGTTTACACGTACGATTATTAAGTTTGCTCGTTAAGGGATTTTAGGGGTGTTTTTTATTGGTAATTGCCGACCTTACATTATATAATTTCCTGAATCATCGTTGTGGGTATTTGTTAACAACTTTTTGACAAATAACTTTCGGGGTGTATTCGAAACCTGGATAATATACGGGCTATAAGGAAAAAAAAGAAAGTCAAATGGAACTATTTCATGCCTTTAAGCAGTCCTTTAAATCATGTTGTGAGCTTCTCGTAAGTATTTATAAATCTATCTGTTGCTCCAATAAATAGATTTGGTACAAACTATACCAATGTGTATAATTTACTGTTTATGAACTCAAATAGACGAACAAATGTTCATGTAAGGTTAACGAGTACAAGAAAAGTGATAATACCGTCTTAAAGGGGTAGGCATTTACGAGAGCTTTTATGATTTGTCGTAAAACGAAAGATTGACATAAAAAACAAGAAGATGATAACAGTACCTAACATTCTGCACGATTTAAGTATGAACTGAAGAGGAGCTGTACATTTTTTATTATCTTTTTTATTGTCGTTCTTGTTTAGATATGCTTTTTATTGTTATTCAACACCTGAATCTCGTCTATAATTACGTGAATAATGACATAAGGTTATTTATCTAAGCTGGTCATATCCTTCCTAAATAGTATCTGAGTAGATGATATAAATTATGTCCGATGTAGATTGGGTATTACAGTTTAAGCTCACTAAATTGGAAATTATAACCGAACTTGAATCCTAGGTTTGGTGGTGGAATAAGGTGATAATAATAGAAAAGTATAATTTGTAAAAATTTATTATAGAAACAAACAATAATTTGACATTTTTTGTATAACATATTTATAACAATATTAAAAACGAAAGTTTTCATAAGATCTGTAAAATATCCACTTCTATGCCAGAGCATTTATATAAATATTTCAGTCATTTTAAGTTTTTTAACTAAGCACAATGTACAAGTAAAAATTCTACCAAAAAAGGGCGAACTAAAGAACAACTCATAATTTGTAAAGAAATTCCGGTTATACTAACTAGAAATTATTATTTAACAATGGAAATTGTGTAACGCTGATTAGGCTAACGATACCTTATTATATTCTGTCCCATTTTTATAATTTAAAAAAAATTTGCTACTGTTAAACTTTAAAACTTTATAATTAACCGAAAACTAAAATGAAAAATATTCTCGGTTTCGTGAACAGAACTAAAAGACAAAAGATTATTTGTCTTTTTTTTTAAGCATTGCAAAATAATTGTTACATGTCCTTTTGCAGCCATTTCAATTTCACTTCAACACAGAGATACTCTACAAACATTCAATTTTAATGCATCTGGAATATCATATCTCTGCCGCTGATAAGGATAAAGTTCCATTGTTATATTTTCATTGACATATTTCAACGAATATTCAACTTTTTGTAAGTTCTTATTGAAAGAATTTAAATGGCATTAAATTGAATATTTTTCAGATCTAAATATAAAAACGGTGCTAGAAAATCGCTCTCATATATTTTTTATTTATTTAATCATAAAACTTAAAGCTAACAGTACTATATTGACAAAAACTGCCGCATGTAATTTCAATTGACGTGACGTTGTTATCGCTTCATTGTACGCACTAACTGAAATAAAAGACATTATAAGTATAAGTAGCACTCTTTGATTATAATTGGTGACTCACCTCTTTCTGGGACGGGATCACGTACACTTCCTAATTTGAGCACAGCCTCTTCATGATAAACACTTTCGATATCCGCATCGCACCGCAGTATTAATCGACCATCGACAAAATGTTGTTCTTCCAACTGGATTTCTAAGTGAAGATCGCTCCACGCAGATTCGTGGTATTGATGGGTTTGTAATGGTACACTTTTAGCTACCTGTAACAATTTGTCTCTTGTTAATAATCTTAATTTTTCATTTCCTACAAATCTAGAACCCCCCCAAAGGGTAATTTTTGCTTATTCCCATTATTTTGGCATCTTTAATTACACCATAATTAAATAAATAATATAATAACTCACTGTTTGATTGTTTAATAAGAACGTTAAATCGGTTCTTGGACGTGAAGGTGAACAGGAACAGTTAGCTCGTAATATATCTCCGTAGTCCAACGGTTCACCAGACACGCTAATTGTTGGAGAAAACTCGGGTATTTCTGTAAAACAAAAGCGCCTAATTAGAAGGCTGAAAATAGAAAATCAAAAACGGCAAAAATTATATATAAATATTGCTTGAATTTTAACCTTGTCAGTTTGTGAGATACTGCACAGAGTACATAATGTTTTTAAATTTAAATCTAAATTTGATTTGCTTCAAATAAGCAGTAGACGCATTGCCTTTAAGTCACTGGTGTCAACAGCTTTACAGTCGCCTAACCCTTATAAGATCTGGGTAAGAGCTTTGGGCTTACCCCAAAGGAACGTTGTTATCCGATAAAAGTTTCAGCACATCCCTCATCAAATATTTACACCTGACCGGTGTTATTTGAATCGAAAGATTCATGTTTGTACAGAACAGAGTCAGACCCACAAAATATAGGAAACATGAAGTTCAAATAAAATAACCAAAATAAAGCAGTGCTACATTTTGACACCAGTTGTAGTTGTTGTATACTACTAGTCCAGGGTAGAAGCCTTTAAAAATAATGAAAAGTGAAAAAAAATTATAATAGAATGGAACCCATTAGAAAAGGAGGGAAATATGATAAAAATGAAAGGAAAAATAATTTACCGGCGATCTGAGGTTGGGAAGGGGATGGGGGTGAGTTTTTAAGGGTAAAAAACGGTTTTTCTCGATTTCCAGCAAAACTAAAAGTCCTATCGAAAAAAGTCAAATGGAAAAGTTGTAGATAATAAAAAGATCTAAAACTTTTGTATTTACACTTTTTTCACATAACCTCAAAATTTATGTGAAAAATTCAAAAAACCAAGTTTTTGGTTTTTTATTTTTATCTTTTACAAAAATTTTTTTTTTAACGAAATTTTGTGAAAACTTAACTTTTTATGTCCCAAATACGCTGTAATTTATTTAATTAAAAATATTTATTTTTTCACCTTATTTTGAATTAATATCGAAAAAACACCCTAATTTTCAATCGAAAATTCACCCGTCAAAATATCAGCTTTTTCCAAAAAGTTGGTGTGTTTTCTGTTCGTTGAAATCTCTACTTTCCGATGGTGAAAAAAAAATATATGTTACTATGGTAAATCTTCTCAGAAAACGCAAAAATTAAAAAAAACTCGAATCCGTTTTTTGAATCATTATGTAAAATTTTGAGCAATTTATTAAAATTTACACTTTAATTACTAGAAAAACGTGAGATTATAACATGAAATCTTACATTTTCCTAGTAATTAATGTGAAAATTTTAATAAATTGCTCAAAATTATACATAATGATTCAAAAAACGGATTCGAGTTTTTTTAATTTTTGCGTTTTCTGAGAAGATTTACCATAGTAACATATATTTTTTTTTCACCATCGGAAAGTAGAGATTTCAACGAACAGAAACCACACCAACTTTTTGAAAAAAGCTGATATTTTGACGGGTGAATTTTCGATTGAAAATTAGGGTGTTTTTTCGATATTAACTCAAAATAAGGTGAAAAAATAAATATTTTTAATTAAATAAATTACAGCGTATTTGGGACATAAAAAGGTAAGTTTTCACAAAATTTCGTTAAAAAAAAAAAATTTTTGTAAAAGATAAAAATAAAAAACCAAAAACTTGGTTTTTTGAATTTTTCACATAAATTTTGAGGTTATGTGAAAAAAGTGTGAATACAAAAGTTTTAGATCTTTTTATTATCTACAACTTTTCCATTTGACTTTTTTCGATAGGACTTTTAGTTTTGCTGGAAATCGAGAAAAACCGTTTTTTACCCTTAAAAACTCACCCCCATCCCCTTCCCAACCTCAGATCGCCCGTAAATTATTTTTCCTTTCATTTTTATCATATTCCCCTCCTTTTCTAATGGGTTTCATCCTATTATGATTTTTTTTGGTTTTAAAAATTATTGACCCTGGACTATACAGGGAGCTTCAAATTTCGGACAAAAAAGAAGTTTTAAACTCCTGATTTAAAAAATTCTACTAACTACATGCTTGCTTGTTATGTAAATATATTAATAAAAGAAATTGTGTAAAAACGCACGAATACCCCGCGATTCAATTTCGAAAAACTCCCACAGGACGCCGAGTTCGTCTCTGATCAAACGAAAATCCAATTAGGAACTCGAATATTGACTCTTCTGAAGTACCATACACTTGAGTATGGAATCGATACCTCGAAATCGAATTATTTCCTAGAAACTTGGGAAATCGTGAATTTTCTATGCATTGGAATATTTGATAATAACAATGAATGTGATTCTAGCTTTCTCTTTTTCTTTCTACAAATATACACACACTTCTTTGAATTGAATTTGAACGAGATACGCAAACCTATCATATAAGATCCATATTGATATCAAAGAGACACGATTTTACTTGGTTTGGTTGACAGTTTCCGTTTCTCTGAAATTAGTAGCTCCTTTAGTCCCATTTTTCGGAAGAATTTTAGGACATCTGCAGGCTCCAATTTACGTAAATATTCCTCTTTTAAGTAATCTCCCAGGTAGGGGAGCGAGGGGCTTGTTGTAACAGGGGTAAGTAGTAACAGGCCCTTTTCACTAGGATCTTAAACGCTATTAAAGTATTTCTTTGACTCGGTTTAACCAATCATGTTGCCATAGCCAATGTCCCGCCGGCCGGTGCATTGAGCGGAAATGTGCACGTGCTTCATTTCTGCCAGGTAATGTAAAATTGTACTGTCGTAAAATTTCGGTTTGCGTATTTAATATCGACTAATTTCAAATTTTCTATATCTTATTTCCATTCAAATTTATCTATCTCTGATAATGTGTAACAGTTTTTATGATTGCTAAATTGTTTAAATAGTTATCTTGATAAATGTTGAAAATCATACCATAGGGTTAGTTGTAACAAAATTCCGGGGCTTGTTGTAACGTGTTACTACATGCCACCAAATGTTGATTCTTACATAAGTATAATACTTTGTTAGATAGCTATTAAGAAGAGATAATTACGAGCATACCTTGGATAATTTAATTACTTACTGTGATTTAAAAGTGCCATGATGATTATAAGTAGTGTTTAACTAAATAAAACTTCTAATTACTCGATTTTTAAGTGTTGATTACTAAAAAAATGTATTTGAGTTGATTTTTCATAAGAATTACGTAATACTTTCTCCAGAAAGATGTCAATTTAAAAAAAAACAAAGAATAAATGATTAGAGGTATTATTGTCGTTTTTTTTTTGTCGTTACTACTTGCCCCGGTAGATGTTACAGCTTGCCCCAATCATGAGGTATAATAAGTTGTAACACCGCACTTCTTCTAGAAAATAATTGATTGTAAAATAATGACCAATAGTTATGGTATTATTTTCACTTGATTTGGTAGAGGAAGAGTTACAGTATTCATCCATATTTATTTAGTAGAAATTTAATCAATAGATTTGAAGATATATTAGTTTTAATGAAAACTGTTACAACAAGCCCCTCGCTCCCCTACTGTGCTCTAGAATTCTGGAGTACTGTACAGTTGGAAAGTATGTGGATGGAGGTTTCTTTCAGTTTTACTTTGACTTATGCATCCATCTGATCTCAAAAGGTTGTAGTCACCCAGAAGAATATTTGATTCTTTAAGCCCTACTAGATCTTTCCAATGGTCAGATCTTCTCTTTCTTTCGGCTTCACCTATTTCTTACAATATTACATTGGAGCAGATTCCGCAAAAAGGTTCAGGCCTCCAGAAAGGTATTTCAGACCCCCTCTTTGCTAGTTTATTTTTAAACTGATAGATAACTTTCAAAGGTTTGTCCTTCTTGTTAAGTATTTTTTGCTTCCATAGTGGAGAAAGTGACTGTACTAATTTGTTGTAACAAAAAGTTTTCCATTGTAATTTGGTAGTTACCATGTAAAACGATGCATCAAAATTAAATGAAATCCTTCGTTTCATATGGACGCAAATGGCTCTGTTCACTCGCCTCTTTTTAGATTTAACATTTACAACGCCATAAATATATTTATTACGCGAGAGAGAAGGGAATTAAGTACTTATCTACTTGAATTCTGAAATGTTGCTTTATACCTAACAACTGTCAGAAATAATTATTTGGAATAGTAAATTGCCGAAACTTGTGAATTATAACCTCGCCGTTCCTATTTAGAATTCTAACGAAGTATTCTTAATTCAATTCCATAAATAAATCAAGATTGTTGGAAATCTTAGGTGCTGAAACTCTTTAAGAATACAAATTTTTTTCATCTTTTTAATCTATAAAACGTTTCAGAGTCGTAGAGTCGAATTGCCTCCCGAATCTGTTTTCTAAAACGGTCATATCATCTTTAAGACTGAAGAGGACGACTTGTTAATCGAAAAAAGGTACTTACGAACAACTAGCATAGCTTTAGTGTCGAAACCTGTTGTGAGATGTGTAGCATCTGTTGTTACTTCACAAGTAAAGTTTCCAGAAAGATGGAAATCAATGTCTCGAAGCACAACTTGCTGTGAAGTCGACTGAGCTTTCTGCAAACATTAAAATTAATACTTATACTGCATATTTTGCAAATGTTTCGGTTTACGTTAAAACCATTTTGTAATTCTTTAGTTTAGTTTAAAAATATATACTTACATCTACGTTTATTCCTTTGAAAATAAAAATCTTTTTGCTATTCGGCTCTTCGCTTGGGGTGAACCTGTAGAATTCGTATCGGCCTCTGTACCATTTCACTGAATACAATGCTTCGTCTTGGAGATCATAAGAACAACTTAGCGTAGAACTTTCTCCTCGTTGTACCACTCGAGGATTGATTGTTAATAGGACGTTTTTCAGGCACAAAACATCTGGAATAATAAAGAAATGTCACCAATTTGTTGACGAAAAGGGAAATTGTAAGATGAAAGTTTTGACAAAGTTTTTCACATGAATTCCTCACGAAGGGAGCTACCACTCCTCACATGCAGAATATTTTACCAATTATAACTATACCCATCGGATCTGGATACCCGGAACTCCCTTCAGTACAAATAGCACCAGGTGGCATCCCTATCGTATATTCTGTAGAGCGCCAACTATGGATACCGATCTTTAGATTAATCTTAACAAAGCAGGTTTACAAAAGCGGTCCTAGAACGAACCCTCTTGCTAAAATGAAATTTTTTTGTTCTTTATAAAATTTAAGGAAAAGTACAAATAAAGTTAAGACTAATTAAAGAGTTGAAAAAAAAACTTTGAAGATCAAAATAATGTCTTATAATACGATTAATCTTCATATAGTGCCAGTATTTGCTCCAGTAATACTGGCTCTCGCTGCAAACATCTAACGGAAACAATATATCTATGTCTCCAGAATATTTCCTGAAACATCGAAGCAGTTGAAGGATAAAAATTGTAGATGTATCCTGATTTTTCAAGAATTGTAAATGGTGATATTTTTATTTTCAAATTTACATGAAAAACCCATTAATTTTGGTATTGTAGATGTTTTAACAAGTCATTTATTATTTATTATCTTATAGAAAACGTGTTAAAATGTGTATAAATTTGTAATGGTATTAAAAATAAACAAATACTATTAAAAAATTTCCTCACTCATGTTGCTTTTTAAAATATAGTTCACACAAATATCAAAACAATCATTGGAACATATTTTGTCATAGTTTATGCATGCATAATTAAATATTCTTCATATTATAACTAACTAATATTCATTTCTTAGTAATAACTGTGTGCCCTCAACATTTTCAACCAAAATACCTTTCGAACACTCAACCTACCCGGTAGATTAAAAGATGAATTCTGTGTCTTATCAAGTTGAAAACTTTGTCAGATATTTCCATCAATTTGACAGCTGATTTTTTTTAAATTTTGTTTTAAACACTATTAGTGACTGGGGCAAGAAAGTACGATTAGAAAGTCAATAACAAATAACAAAAATAGCTTAAAAATGCAATTAAAAACGATTGTTTTAAATGAGTTATTCAAAACAAACCCTCTTGTGACAATAAATTCTCTCGGTTGATTGATATTTGTTTTATAATTCAGCTATAGTTTGTGTTCTTGTCGTTGTCTGTAGTGCTTATTTTCTCCAGTCCATCAAATCTCTCTCCCTAGGAGTACAACACGGCATTCCCTTGTTTATTTATAAGTATAACGCTCTCTTTAAGATTAATCATTTGTTCGTTTAATTTTAGAAATCCCGACTCTTCGTTTTGCCTTTACGGTGGTGGATAAAAGCTTAAAGGGATTCCATATCACTATGAAGATTCTGGTAAATTAGTTTTTAAACTAAAGTGACACACAACATCACCGTCATTATTTTACTTTTGCTGTTAGTTAAAGTGACTTTCGGTTTTATTTTTAACATTTAGGGCGATTAACATCAGAAAAAATATTAAATTTTTAATTAACCACTAAACTAACTATGAAGTGGGAAAGTAACTATGTTGTGGGGACCAAACTCTATGCCAAAGACAGGCAAACAGATTATCTCGACCTTTTGGTGACTACACTAAGGCTACTATTTGCCATAATAATAAATGTTTTTGTGAAAATGTAACTATTTTATTTGGAAATCAGTATTTCAATGCCATAAATTCTTTCTTGGCAGCCGTCACTGTTTTCCAGACACTTAGGAACATCTGGCACAAATTTAAATAAGGAGTATAAATTACTTTGTATTAGCACCTGTGCAGTGTGTGCATTCAGTCGGTAGGTACATCTAAAATAGATAATTAATAATTACAAAACAGAACGAATGCTCTTATATTATTTACATTGGCGTACTGACTTGTCGTCCATGATGTGGAATGTAAATTAAACATATAGGATTATATTTTTAACTCGAGTTCAGATGTTTTTTTTTGTAATTCTAATTAAGTTGTTTGATCATGGTTTTTCACAAAACGTGAACTGAATTTTCAAAGTTAAAATGATTTATTGCATTCATTTAAAATACGATAATTAGTTGTATAATACTAAATTCGTTTTCATATAGTTAGTTATCCAGCAGTGGAACACATTTTGTGTCATGTAGATCTCATCACTCGTTCATTAATTTAAATCCTTTGATGACTATCTCTGTCTGTTAATAAGAGAGAGAGAAAAATAATAATATAGTAAACAACACGTACAACCAGTTTTTTCTACCACTACGCAAAAAATCATTAACTTTTCCTACCTCAAATATGCTTTATCTATAGAAAAAATAACTGTTAATACTCGCTAGTAATCACAAAAACATAATAAAAAGCATAAAAGTTTATAGACCCAGCAACGACAAGTCAAGTTTACATCTATCTATATAACTCTTCACTGGTGATCATTAAGTGTAAGCTGTGTCTACGTTATTATTAGTTTGAGCATGGTAAACTCACTTTTGTACTTGCTTGATTGCAAAAATTTTTCTCTCAGTGTAGATTTCATGGTTATCCGAATTGAATAAACAGACAAACTTCCGATATCTATGGTGGAATATAATAAAAATCTTTACTAGAAACTTCCTCGGTTTTTATACTCCAGATAGCACAAAGTGAGATAGTGTTTCAATACATAAAATTTGTATAGTTCTTTTGTAAGTCTTTATATTCAACTCGATAATATTACCATCGTTATATCTCTATTAAATAGTAGTTTCGCTATTCTAGAATTTTCTATATGCGATCATCTACGTCGAGATAGTAAATATTTATGGACAGTGATAACAATGCCCTAGTTTACAACTCTCAAACTCCTTCTTTGCTTAACGCATAAGATCGTCTAACTAAGGGCTTCTTGAATTAGTTAATAATTGGGTCTATTAAAAACGTTTCATAGAGCAAACTTTTAAGATTGATTTGATTACATTCCAGGAGAAAATAGTATACTATTGAACCTAAACAAACAAAATGTACGTATATATGTCTCCGAAGACAACAGAATTTAATGAAATGGTCCACGAAAACGTTCTGTGTTTTCCAGCAATTCTTTCTCATTTCATTTCAGAATTCTGAAACGGGTTTGCGTTATTTAGCTGAAACATGTTATGTTTTCATAGTTATATTTATGTTCTTCTAGAAAATTTATACGGTGCTTTATTATCAAAATATTTAAATTGCTTGGGTAAAGTCTGTTCATACAGAATCTCTCATCTCGAAATTACATACACAATATTTGATCGCGTTATTATACTGACAGACATTTAGAGGTATCAAAATTTATTAAAAAATATCTCTATTATTTATTGGTACAAAAAGTTGAAAAAAAATTGCATCGTGGAGACAACAATAGATTGGGATTTCGTTGCTGCTTCTGACATGGATTAAATTCGGGATACAGAATAATCTAATCAATTTTCTTGAACTGACGAGGCAACAATAACAAATTGTTGGAAATTCAACAGAAAAAGTAAATATCATCAAGCTGTGACCAATTTCTATCTTGTACAAGATCCGCAAGAAAGTAAGGGTTCGTTTTAAGAAATCACGTGGTGTGGAAGTAAATAAAATGATTGGCAAATTTAAAGAGCATCAGAATGTTTTTCCCTTTTTGAGATAAACAAACTTGGAAAGGTAAAACGAACCTTATTTATACTCATGATTAAAATTTGCTTATTCAAACGGATAGTTCTTTATTATTTATTTATAAAGTTGTTAAGTAAAGTAAAAGATATAATACGGTTATTAAGGATGGGAAAGTTTTAATGCCGTCTAGTATCAGCTCTTTGTGCCGATTCCGCAAACTTTACTATATACCTTGAAGATTTATTCGTTTCTGATGATTTGAATCTCGAGACAACAAAAGAACATTCAATTGCTAAGCTGTTTTGAGATAAAGATTATTTAGAGAATTGAAAGTGATCAACGAGCTGAGGAAAATCAAAAAGTTGATATACTTAACTGAGATAAAAATTGTTTTCAAGAGTTGAATATCGGTTTTGCCATTGTCAATGGTGGTAAAGTTAAACGCATGATTAAAATTAATAACACTAGACGCGGACGTATTACCCTGTATAATCACCACCCAATTTTTTAAATAGATTCTAAAATAATATCATGTGGTTATCGAAATTCATACATTCAAAAACTAAATATTATGTAAAGCAAAACGCCAAAACGCAAATAATCAATTTACACACTGTATACAGGGTGTAACAAAAAGGCAGGTCATAAATCATCTCACATATTCTGGTGCGAAAAATAACTCGATCCAACCCAAGTTACCCTAGTACAAATTTGCATGCGAAAAAAGTTACAACCTGGCTGCAATTAGATATCGTCAGAAACCATTGCTTTTCCAGAATATTCGGTTTTCGTTAGTAAAACGGTGCCGACTGTGTATTCAAGAAAATGGGGGCCATTTCGAACATCTAATAAAAACCACACATTTGTAAATAAATAAGATTCAATAAAAAATTTGGGACCCTCGAGAAACTTAAAAATCTCCTGCGCGCAATCAGTCTCTTTTTGTATCTTTCAACGGGCTGTAATATTTTGCTTTTTATCAATAGTTACTTATTTCGGGACTAAACACTGAATAGGTTTTCGACGAGTTGCATAGGACATTTTTTCCTCGATCTTTACAGAAAATGTTAGCTTGCCTTCAAGAACAGTCGATTTTTTTTTCTGTACAAATCGAGAAAAAATGTATTTATTTCAAATTAATTCCCCTGTACACTAATATTTTTTGAGTGTATTGTTCACAATTCACAATAGGTACTAACCTCCAAATAAAACACTCATAAAAATCACTCCCAAAATCCAAACTTTGTTCATATTTTTAGCGAAACTTAATCACATCACTGTACTTTCAATTTATTTTAATAACATAAGTTCTTTATTAATGTCATATTTTAAGTTTTTTTCCAACTAAATATAATTTTCCAACTCACAATTTGTATCGTGAATATATTCCGCGAAATGCGCTCACGAATTTCACGTCCAACGGACGTCTGCGTCGGGACGAGCGTCGAAGAGAAATAAACAGTATCACGAAAACCCCCAAATGTATAGAAGTTTCGCGCTTGCGTTTACCAATAAACAAACATGATTATTTTAAAAAAATCTCACTTCAGTCATAAACAAAAGAAGTAATCTTTTTACAAACGACAAAAACGTGTGCCCATATGGTGTAGCTAGACATTTCAGACCCTTCCAAGTGGTTGTTAACTGCGCTGAGAGTTTTAAGGATCCTGACGGGACATTGTCGCCTGAATGGGCACCCAAAAAAGCTCAAAATAATGGAGAAAGAAGAAACCTCCATCCATATACTTTCCAACTGCACAGCACTCCTGAATCCTATAGCACAGTACCTGGGAGATTACTGGATACCTTATAAAGTAACCTACAGGTATTGCTGGAAATTTTTATCTCTAATCTGTATCATACCCAGTACAATTAACTGCCAATAATAATTTTAAGTGATACTAATATGTTAGTACATAAACTTTTCAAAACACCGGTATCAACTATTTAATTTGCGCTCATCTAAATATTTATTTAACCATAAAACGTTCCAACTCGATCTACAAATATCGCGTTTTATTTCAGTGACAGTTGGAAGCAGGCTGTGTTTTTAAAGTTGGAAATGTAAAGTATGTTCGAATGCCGAAAGGACAGACAGTACTTGTTAACAACTCATTTATACAGAGGTTTTTTTTTCCATGGGAATGCAGCGGAGATGGGTTTAACATTGAAATAATAATAATAAAAAAATAAATTTTGGTAAATAATGTTTCGGAACATGAAACTTTTGGATAAATATCGTAATATTCTTATTGTATGAAACATAAATTATCCATTGAAATTGTTTTTCCAAAAATAATTTTGATATTAAATATAAAAGAAGATGAGAAATTCCTTTTATCTGAAGATATTTCTTTTATTGCCCTTTATAGACATTATTTGTCGTTTCTCCAAAATCTGGTGTTGTCACTAAGTACAGCAGTTTACTATGATTTATAACTTGTGTGTGACCCAAACTATTTTTCACCAAACGTGTGGAAAACTTCTTCTACTACTACTAGTGCTATTGTAATGGAAAATATATCTTATCGTTCGAAAATGAAGTTACGTTAAATTCCCGAAATGCTGCAGTCAGTTACAGCGTCACCAGACAAAAAGTAACCATGAAAACCTCATTTTTCTCAGGTTAAACATTATTTTTCCGCTGATAAATCATATAAAATGTAACTACCAAAACAATAGTTATTTGTTTAACTAGGCAGTCAATCTACTTCGCTACCAAGTTGAACATATAATTTTTTCTCCGATTGTTCATGAGGATATTGTATTTGCAAATTATTACAATTCCCACAATCACAGGCAGGAAAAGTGATACTTTGCTGATTGATATTGGTCTCGGTTATTCTTTGATATTTTTGACAAGACATCCAGGTCCATTTCGTATTCAAATTAATTTTAAAGTGTAGTAAAAGAACTGGTCTACAAAGTAGAAAATGAATAGCAAAAGGGTTGATGTTACGGAACAGTTGGCTGACGTCTTCAGAGAAATTATATTAGCTTTTAGTATTTTAAAATGTACTTTTCAATGTGCCTATCGAACCCCTTCTCTTCTCATTCTAGACACTTTTTTAACATTAGAATTCTAAAGTATTACAAAATTTTCGTAAAAATTGGATATCCTAATTAATGTAAACAAGTCGCGTCTACGTTAATATATATGTGGTCAAAAGAGGGTTGGTATTTTTAGAATCCTTCGAATTATACAAGACATACATATTTGAAATTTTGTCATCATTTTAACAATTCCAATAACTTTATCTTTTTCCATGAAATGATTTAATTTTTTTTTAACGCTATATACGTCTATAATCAAAACACCCTATTACTTATAAAATCACAATTACCATGATAGTGGAAATTTATTCTTCGTTAAATTGTATCCCCCAAAGCACTTTCTACTATCGAATATCATAGACAGTGTCTTGAAACCCATAAATTATTTCGGCAAAACAATAACTGCCAACTCCACTATTCGATTTTCATAACTCCCTTCGGTTTTCCGTCCCTCGTTTGTAGCGATATTGCCAACATAAAGAAACAATAAATCGGTTGATGGGATTTGTTATTTTGTTTAATACACTGTGTAAAATATAAATAAATGGTTTCAAATTTAAAAAAACCACATTGAAAATTGAACAGTTGTCTTTTTTAAAATTTTTGTATCTCTGACTTTTGGAAACCCCCGTATACAGAATATCGTAGTTACAATATTGTTGATTTTTTTTCATATTTGTTTATTATTTGGGATTGCGAATCTGTATTTTCAGCCTGAAAATATCATTATTACGAGTTCTATGATTTTTTGACTTAACGCGTGTAATTTCGACTTAAACATGAATTTATCAAAGGCCACTTTTGGAGTTTCTAGTATCCTTAAACATACAGTACCATCCCATAGTTGAAATTTACATTCAATAATGTTTGAAAACGACTAACAGTTTTCTCTTCTTTTGCTGCTCAGAATTTAAATTATAAGGCAGTTTTCGACATTCATGACTAGATGGCGTTCTGATATTGATTGAATCCCCTGAATATTTTGTGTATTCCTTTTTTTTACTCAAACTTGAAGCACAGTTTTTTTTCTTCGCCTGTATATAATTGTTTTCTAAGAAAACCTTGGTTAAAAATTAATTTGTTTACTTGCGAAATTGCCTTTCTTAATATTTAATTAAATTGATGTATAAGAAATGCTTAAAGAATTAATTTGTTTACTTCCTTTCATATTACCGAAACTTATAAATTCAATTGTACATATTTCTTAGCGACAGACTTTTTTCTGAATTCTCATTGTGTTATCGTGGATAAAAATGAAAAGTATTGATAAAACCATACCGTTTTCTGTAACGACAAATGTAATGTATTTCTTTTTGGTGTATTTTGAAAAGTTTTCAGTGTTTAGACTACTATTATTTTTTACCTTTAAATTTGTAATATTTTTATTATATCCCATTGCAAGCTTCATCCATATGATTATGATAAAACATGGTGAGAATATATAATTACCATCCATTCCAGACCACTTCGGTCTTTCTATCTCTTCATATTCCGATTTTTTTTAGAGCAATTGGATATATCTATCTCTGAAAACATTTCTATAATCATAAGTATGACAACAATGGCCATAATGAGTTCGATAGTACCTTTTTATTCTAAAGAATGGAAGTACGTTCTGGAAGAGATAGTAGATTTTGAATCATTCGAAAAATCTCCAAAAATTAAGAAAACAATAATATTTCTCAATAATTTTTCGATAGTACTGGTTCTTTATTGTATCTTAGGATGTATTTTGTATACTTTATGTGCTATTTATGGAGCTAGAGAGTGTATCAAGTTTAACCAGGAAACCGATGTAAATTTGATTTGTGTTGTAATAAGTCCAGTTTGGTTACCGTTTAAAATAAATTTAACTACAGAAATCGCTATATTTCTAATACAATTTATAGCATTAATCATGACTACCATTTGCAGTAAGTATTTAATGAAATAGTTGGTGAAAACAATTCTTAATTTTTACTCTTAGGTGAAATGGCAAACTTTCTAATTTGCGAGTTTTCAATGTGCGCATCTTTGCGTATTAAATATCTAAAAATCTCGTTCATTGATATTATCGACAACACATTACCAGAAGAACAAGATACCAAGTTGAGAAAGTGGATAGAAGACCACCAGTATTTCATAAAGTAGGTGAATGTGTTGTCAATTTCAAGAAAAATAACATTTTCCTACGATCACTACCCAAAGTAGACTTTTGCACACTCAAATCTAACCGCAAAGTTGATGTTTTCCGCGATCTGTCATAATTGACATTATTTACTAGAAATATTACAGTCAGAAGGTAGGCAATTAATTATACACCTAGATGCAACAGTGATTGCATATTTAAGTATATCTGATATTGCAGAAAAAGATTCAAAAGATATTACGCTACCTTCGACTTCTTCAGGTCCTGGGATAAATATTAAACATTGCCAAAACTGTACATTCAACTTTAATATTGTAGGCAATAAATTAAAATTATAAGTAATTGTTACATGTTTTCAACATCACATTCTAATAAAGTGTACTTCTCATGTTTTTTTTTAATTATTTGTTTAAAAATAAGGTGATCGTAGAAAAAGTCTTGTGTGCAATTCGAGCAGAAAGTGCGTTGCCGCTTTCGGCAGATTATCACTTTCCGCTCTTAATACACAAATAGCTATTTGTTATAGGATTTTAAATGAAGCAAACAGATTGGCAAGGATTTGCCTTGGTTTCGGTTCTCTATCCTTTGGTTTGGTTTGTGCTGCTGTCTGCAATCAAGTCATAAATAAGGTAGGTATATACATTTTCAAATCCCGATTTTTGATCCAAAGTCTTTAGAATTCGTTCGATCTGTTTCCAAAATAATTGAGACTTTATACTCACATTAACTATTCTATTTTCATTAGACTTCTGTTTTTAGTCTAAATCAGTGGGAGCCGTTTTACATTTGCTTGGATGGATTGCTGCTTTGTTCATGCAATGCCACGCGGGACAAACAATTACATCTGAAGTATGTTCAATATACATAATGTTTTATCTATTGTATGTTATCTACACCATGTCATTTTATAGACGGAATCCATGGCCCGAGCAGTATACAATTCCAAATGGTATGAAACTAATCTAAAAACGAGAAAAACTATTTTAATAATATTAATGAGATGTCAAAAGCCTTTAACGTTAGATGCACTTCCTTTGGGAAGTTTAAATTATCCATTATTTATGATGGTACGTTTTGAACTCTCTATGGAAAATTGATTATTCAATATTAGTTTTTTATTTAAGATTATCAAATCTTCGTATTCATTTTTGACATTCCTAAGCAACACTTAATTAGACAAATAATTACGATGGTCCATCATAAATAAAAGCTTATGGAACTGGATAATTCTCTCCACGTATTAAATGTATCAAATAAAATGCAATTGAATAATTGAGTATCCTTCTTTTACTTTTACAAATTCATATTTTAGGGAGACATTCATCGAGACCTAAAAGATCTATAGTGCCCCCTTACTCCCACTCAGTTTCTGAGAAGAGCCTTAGAAATTCCGGAGGAATTTTAGGATATCTGCAGGCTTCAATTTATGTAAATGATCCTCTTCTATCCAGTAATTTCCTAGGATTCTGGAGTGCTGTGCAGTTGGAAAGTATGTGGATGAAAGTTTCTTCTTCTTCCACTATTTTGAGCTTTTTCAGGTGCCCATTCAGGCGACAATGTCCTGTCAGGATCCCTGTTAAAACTCTTAGCGCATTCATTTAATCTCAACAGGTTGTAGTCAGTAGTCACCCAGAAGAATTTTTGATTATATAAGCCCTACAAGACCTCTCCAATGGTCAGATTATTCCCTCTCCCGTATATATAATTGATTTTAAAAAAAAAACCTTGTTAAAAATTAATTTGTTTACTTGCAAAAATGACTATTGATATTTGAATAAACTTATTATAAATTCATGCGAGCTTGTTTACGGCTTTGATTTTTTCTGTCTCTATTCTTACAGGTAGTGTTATCGTGGATTAAAATGAAAAAAATTGATAAATCCGTTCCGTTTTCCATATCGACAAATGTAATGTATTTCTTTTTGGTGTATTTCGAAAAGTTTTCAGTGTTGAGACTACTATTATTTTTTACCTTTAAATTACTAATATTGCTTGTATGTCCCGTCTTTAGTTTCATCCATATGATTATGATAAAACAAGGTGAGAATATATATCTACATAATTACATCCATCTATTTCATTTTTTTTTTAGAACAATTGGATATATCCGTTACTGAAAATATTTCAATATTCATAAGTACGCCATCATTGGTTTTTATAAGTTCAATTATGCCTTTTTATTCTAAAGAATGGCAGTTTATTCAAGAAGAGATCGTAAATTTTCAATCATTTCAGAAATCTTTGAGTATTAAGAAAACAATCATATTTCTCAATAATGTTTCAATAGCAATAATTGTTTATTGTATCGTAGGTACTTTTTTGTATGCTTCATGTGCGCTTTATGAAGCTAGAGAGTGCTTCAAGTTTAAAGAGGAAAACAATCTAAATTTGATTTGTATTGTAATAAGTCCAGTTTGGTTACCATTTAAAATAAATTTAACTACAGAAATCGCTATATTTCTAATACAATACTTGACAGTATTTATATCCACTATAACTGGTGAGTATTTGATAAAATTAACAATATTAATAACAAATTTGAAACTATAAATATTTCTAGGTGTGATGGTATATGCTATTCGCTTTGCGAATTTTCAAAGTTTGCATCTTTGCGTATCAATTATTTAAAAAGAACGTTTCTAAACATTATCGACAACACATTACCAAAAGAACAAGATATTAAGTTGAGAAAGTGGATAAAAGATCACCAATATTTCATAAAGTAGGTGAATGTCAAATGTGTTGTCAGTTTCAAGAAAAATAACATTTTGTTTTAGGATTTTACATGAAACAAACAGATTGACAAAGATTTGTCTAGGTTCCGGTTCTTTATCCTCCGGTTTGGTGTGTACTGCTGTTTGTAATCAAGTCATAAATAAGGTTTAGATTAAGCAACTTCACATTTTATATATACATGATTTTATGATTTTAGAATAAACCTTTGGGGGCAGTTTTACACTTGATTGGATGGTTTGCTGCTTTATTCATGCTTTGTCACGCTGGACAAACGATTATGTTCAATTTAGATAACAAAATACTTTATTTTCCAAAAACCATGAATTTTTTCAACAGCCTAGATCATTTTACAGACCGAATCCATAGCCGAAGCAGTGTACAATTCTAAATGGTATGATACTAATCTAAAAACGAGAAAAACTATTTTAATAATATTAATGAGATGTCAAAAACCTTCAACGTTGGCTGCACTTCCACTGGGAATTTTGAATTATCCATTATATATGATGGTACGTACTTATCTACAAAATAAATTGTCGAAAAATATCCCAACCCTGTTCAATTTTCGGCTGTAATTTATTGTCTTCCAGTGCATATAGCCTGAGTAGATGTTTTCATATTTGTAAGGCATAACAATAGTATGATGCTACTATCTTGACATCTTTTAATTTTCTGTTTTAGATTATAAAATCTTCGTATTCATTTTTAACGTTCCTTAGCAACACTAATTAAGATGGCACATGGATGGCACACCATAAATAAAAGCTTAACAAACACGTCAAATAACATGTAATTAAAAAATTGAGTACTTAATTATAATCACCATTTGAAAATACTTTTTATTGTAAACCAAAAAATAGTTCCTAGTTATAAATAATAATAAAAATCAAATAAGGTTAATAGCCTTTATTTATCAATTTAGGACAAATTATATATACAATATTTAACTACAGAATCTACTATATCACATACATATATCAAATATACAGAAATATATTTCGGAATGCACAATAATGCACATGTATATATTGTCTACAGATGCTTGTGCACATCTCCATCTATACTCTGATTACAGTCTGATCACGATTTTATACAAAAATAATATCAATATATTTTTTTATCGATTATATAGTACACAAGGAAGTATTGGTATAAAATTATTACCATCTACATACCAATTTATTACAAATTATATCAAGACATTGAGTAAATTTTAGTTTTATGTCTAGATGCCGTTATTAATTAGTTGTATATTCAACAAATGACTAGAATTTCGTATAATTGTCTCAATTTGTGTATAAGAAAGCAGCAACTTGAAAAAAAGTACCAGGACGCATATTCTTGAAATAATGAGAAGGGAGTGCTCCCAGGGAGAGCTCCCTCATTTCAACTCCCCAATAAAAAAACGTTATATTCTTGAAAAATGAAAAGTACCGGAGAGTAGCGATGAGGGAGCAAGATCGGGGAACAGCGTTGTCGGTTGCCTTAACCAATGAACTTGTAGAAATTTTGACAGATATTTTATTCATCGATAACCTCACTATTTAATATATTTGTTGGGTTGATATAATTGAACAAAATATTGATGTTAAAAGTAAACAGTTGAGTCCTAAACAAAAAGAAACTTTGTTTACGCGCGGTTTGTATGGATAGAGCAGAGGTTCTTGTGGGTTGAACTAGAAAAGAGGTGACAATGTCTATTATGTTATGACAGAGGTCTTTATGGACTCTAAATAACTGCACAAATTTTTTGTCTCAAAACATCCCTACCAATACCCACTTCTTCTAACGCCTCCTCAACATTCTCGTTAATTATTTTATTCCACAGTATTAAATTGAAATCTTCAACATTCATTTTGAACCACAGTCAATCATAACAAAACAATTATAGAGGTTAGGTCAAATAGGGGAACTTCGAGTTCTCTTGGGAGATACTCCCTCCCTCAAATTTATTTCAAGAATACACATTTAATCTTTTTAAGAGAACCACACCTACTTCTCTCGCAAAGTTCTACTCCCTGAAATTCAAGAATAGGCACCCTGGTGTACTATATTTTCGATAGCCTAAGATGTACACACCTGCACAAGCTTACTACAATATTGTATTACAAAAAATAATACCGAGGCAACGAATATTGTTCTAGTAATATATTGCTCTATATAAAATCATGTTTGCCAAAGAAATTTTTGTCTGTATTTAGCCTTAAAATCATTAAAAATAAATCTACTCAATTTTTCTTTGGTATTGTTATGAAAACCACAAACGAACAATATTTATACCAACAGAGACACGTGCAAAATCGAAATTCTGACCAAGGAAGTAGTGGACCAACTTGTCAGAAAAGGAGGTTGGTTGCTAGAATTCTAACTGGACACTGCAAGCTAAAATATAATCTGGACAGAATAGGTTTGGTTGAAAACAACAAGTGGCATATGTATTTAGAAGAATCGTAGAAGCTGTAATTTGTATTGATTTGAATTGATACATTGATTAGTTCGGCACCCACCAGTCAGTGGCTTTGAATCCTTGGCACTTAAACCTTTAGGCTTTTTGTGCACTTGGTTGTATTCCTTTTCACTAGGTCCTTGGACGCTCCTAGTGTCTATATCTCCATGAGACAGAGATTCACATTTGATTTTCCTACGCCTCCTCTTCATCCCTATATGTGTTCCCTTAGGGTTGACGAATATTAAATACGTTTTTTTGCGGTTTTCAATAATTTTTTCTTCACAAAATCCATTACCTTATATTAAAATGATTGTGTTACAATTTAATTATTATAAAAACAGTTTATTGTAAATAACGAAGGTTTAGTGGCGATGTATGTTTCTTTTTACCTTAAATATATAGCTAATAATAACCTAAAAATTAAACTTAAGGTATACCTAAATATATATATATTTTTTTTCAAGTTTAGTAAATATTTAACAACATATAAAAAATATAAAATAAATAAAACAGTTTAAATCGTAAGTATAAAATTAAATGCAAGTGTATGGGTGTATAAAGTGTAGAATTAAAATCGAGTTCAATTATTAATTAATTCATTTTTTTTTTTTTCGAATAAATAATATAAAATTTCCTATTAAACATTAATATGGATAACAAAAAAAGAAATAAAACGACTATGATAAATATATCAATTCAACATAATATAAAACATTATGAAATGACAAGTTCTTTTTTAATTTTAGTAATACTTGATTTCTGTAAAATAACGGATGTGTAATTTTTCAAAATATCAAAATTACAAACATATTTTTATCAATTTCGAAGCTGTTATTGTTACTAATAATAAATTTATTTATTGTATCATTAGATAGAATCAATTTATTATGTGCAAAAATAAGGGAATTACACACAATAATCAGCTAACCACTATGAAATGTTATATTTGCTGTTTTTTTTGTCGATTATTTGACACAATATTTTATTTTTCATACAGTATTTGCCGCTTAACGTGATCATGGTTACTATAATTAACCCCTTATTGTCATTAATTTGGTATTTGGTACATACATTTACCAGCAATTAAACTCTGAAATAACTGAGATAATGGTTACCACTTTTACCTGAAAAAATCAGTTTAGAGTCATAGATTAGGAAATAACACATAAAAAAATATTTAAAAAAGGGCTCAAAATAGTACTAATATGCTACAAGAATGTCGATGGCTCAGAAATCACCAGAATGGAGGAAAATCTCACCTAGGGAGACTAGACAATGGACGAGTTCTATTCAAAGGAATTGCTGCCAACATATCGAACGAAAAAATACTGGAAAAGGTTAGTCGCATAAGGAAGTGATTTTTACAATCTATTTTTAGTTTTTCTCATATATTTTGAGTCCATTTACCACCCATGTTGTACCCGAAAAGTTTGGAGGTATTTTTAGTTAACCTAACCAAACAAACCTGTATTGTCAGCTGTCATTAGTTGTTTGTCAACTGTAAGATGTGAAATACCCCAAACTAAATAGACCTGCAAAGTTTTCGGGAACAACATGGGTGGTAAAGGAATTCAAAATATATAAGAAAAATAAAAATAGATTGGAAAAACCACTTCCTTATGCGAATAACCTTTTTCAGTACTTTTTGTTCGTTATGTTGGCAGTAATTCCCTTGTATAGAACTCATCCATTCATTAAAGGAAGATTTTCAAAATGCAAATGTTGATTAGCTACATTGAAACTCTAATCTAACGACTGAAAAGGTGGAAGGAAATTCCTTAGGGGAAATTTTTATACTTGTGATAGTTATATGGGAAACGATTAAAGTGGAGTGATGTGATCACATTAACCGGCTTTCTCTGTAACCAATAACACATTATTTAACGGTAGATAACACAAAACTGAACTTATTTTTAACTGTTGACGTTGGGAAAGATATATATAAATACATCTATTCATAGAATGCTTTCGGTTATAGTTACAGGTTTATCTAAAATTTTCCTCTTTTCCCTACATATCGAGTAGCTGTAACACTCTTATTAAATCATCTACATTCACAATTATTTAAGACTTATCGGATCTAAGATTAGCATAACAATTCTGACATACTCTGACCGGTTTCAAAATGCGAAGTCTCGATATTTCACATTCGAATTTACTACATTTCGAACAAAAGACTTGACCGCAATTCCTACAGTGGTGTCTTCTTTCGTAAATACTGAATTTTATATTGCAAGCGGCGCAATAATCAGCGCCTTCATCTTTCAACCAATGATCGGCTGCTCGGCCGGGAACGTCGCAAACGCTCCAAGAAAATACTCTACCTCTAGTATCTCCCACGTAAACGCTTCGGTGGTCTCTACAATTAAACAATCTCATAAAGTATACACGGAAGTAGAGAATTGAGCAAGCGCAGAACTTACTTTGATGTAGCTAGGGCGGTAACCGAAGCAGGTTCCGTGTTGTCTTTACGATCAAAAGCCGTGTGCATTGTTAATTTGCTTCTAAAAACAAGTTGTCGCTGCCATTTGAATCCTAAGTTGTTTGGAAAAAAAATTGAGGTTAATGTTTGTGTTTCCACCTCAGTGGGCAGTTTCTACTTACCAGGTCTTAGGGAATTCATCGGATTCGGCAATTTCTTTTTTGTTTCCGATATCATAACAAAGGAATCAGTTAGACTCGTATCGGATTTACTTGTTCTCAATCCTGAACCATCGTCGATATCTATACCGGAATTGTCAGCACTGTGTCCACCTGGAAATTACATAGCAATTTATGTAACCAGTTTTGAAATGCATCATTTTGTGTGACGAGTAACATGACACAAAAAAGTATTTCATAACGTGTTTCATATAAAATTTTATCAAATTTTGACAAGGAGAAAATTTAAAACTGTTCGAATTGTGTCATAGATATTTATAATGGATAAAATAGAAAGTAAATTGTTCTAGTTGTTCTTATTGTTAGTAGTTTGCTTCAGTTCTAGTTGTTGTTATTATTTTTCTATAATATGACATTAAACTTTCTTCTTTTCTCTCTTGTTTTCATTAACTGGTGATAAAATTGATAAATCATCCCATCTTAGCCAGTCAATGGTTTCGAGTAATCATGAAAACGAGTTAGTTGAGGTTGTTTTGACGTTTAATAGTTAATAAGACTCGCCTACCTACCTGTTAGTGTGGATATACATTTTATTTTAAAGACAAATAATTAAAATAGTACACAACTAGAGTTGTAAGATTATTACACGCTTATAGAATGGAGGAGTTCAGTCCAAGGTCAGTATGGCCAACACTAAGTGGTTTTTTTCTGACAAGAATGACAGTTAAGGTCTACTATTTAAAACATGAGATTTTTGGATGTTTTTTATCATTGCGAACATCTATTTTGCTTTATTAAAATAATAAATACACCCCCGAAGCGTATATCTTGAAATTTAAATTGACTTTGTAGCTGAATACTCAACATATGGGTGGCCAATAATTCTAAAAACTCTTGGCATGTGACCGTTTCAATTCTGTTATTCAGTCACTAGTTATGTCAAATGTCAGTTATACTTCTTTTTTTCACTGACATTTGACATAACTAGTGACTGAAGAACATCAATGAAATGGTTACATACCAAAAGTTCCTAGAACTATTGGTCACTGATATGTTGAGTATTCAGCTGAAAAGTCATTTTAAATTTCAAGATATACGCTTCAGGGGTGTATTCATTATTTTAATGAAGCAAAACAAATGTTCGCAATAATAAAAAACAAGCAAAATCTTATGTTTTTTAAACAGTAGACCTTAACTGTCATTCTTATCAGAAAAAACCACTTTTTGTTAACCATACTGACCTTGGACTGAACTCTACTATTCTATAAGCATGTAATAAGCAACATACAACTCTTGTTATATAACATACTATTAAACATTTTATTAATAACAAGAGTTTTTATTTACCTTCACTTTTTCTAAAACCAGCGTGTACTCTGGATCTTCTTCTTCTAGCTGGCGCAACCGGCGGTACGTTTTCTTCTGTATCACTGCAAGTGTCTTTTTCGTCTTGTTGTCCGCTCCTCCATTCTTTCGAACTCTCGTTACTCATTTGTCTTTCTATGGAATCACGTCTGGTGTTCTCCTCCGAAAGGCTGCTCTCTGAACCAGATTTCAATAAATTTCCGGAACTTCCTATAAATAACGTTTAATTTTGAGCCAAGATTCTGAAAAACTTTCACACAATAAAATTTGATTACCCATTGACGAGTTGCTCGATACATTAATTTGTTTAACAAGACGATGATGAATCGAAGACGGTCTCGTGGTAGCATCGCTAGACTTTGAGGTTATAGGAGACTTCGGTTCGATGGGAGGCTTTGATATAATGACATTTGTGCTTTGTTCGTCCGGTACTTGTACGTAATCTATAGACCACATCTGAAAAAGACAATTAAAAGGTCATTTTTTATCCGTGATTTCATGTTGTACTTACCCTTGTCACACCATCTGTTGATCCAGTCATAATGACATTTAACGAGTCCCATTCACGAGTCTGCGAAAAAGCAACACATAAAATCTGCTGCATTCTATCAGCCGTACCGACGCATGTATTCACATTAGCCAATTCATCGCCGTTTATATTCCAAACGTGTAACCTAAAACAATTCCAATTACAAATCGAGATGGGATCAGAATAACAATAGCATACCAAGTAGCTGCGCAAGTAGCGATATCTCCCGTTAGATCGTTAACGGCTACAGCAGCAACAGGTCCAGCGTGTCCTCGTAACTGTCTTACGAATACACCTCGGGATAAATCCCAAATAATCGCACTACAATCTCGAGAACCGGAAATGATCACGTTGTAAGCTGGGCTGCTCGCTAAACATGTTATGGCATCAGTATGGCCGTACAAACTGTGTTTTATTGTCATGGTTTTTTTACGAGCTTCGTATTGCCATACAGTGACAACCTAAAGAAAATATAAATTGCGAAAATCTTTATGGAACCTCGCCTCGGATTATACAAGTACGACAAGGATAGAGAAAGAATAATTGTGCGCGGTCATCAGTTAGGGGTGTACACTTATTTCCCGAGGCCCCCCTTCCCACCAACTAGTGAATTCTCTCTGTAAAAAACAATGTTGCCGGATGAAAGTGTTTTATTTTACCTAATATGAACATGACTAGGAAAAAAAGTAAACGAAAACGAGAGAAAAATATTATTAGTACAAATTAATCTGCGCTTCTGGCAACAGCGGTTAAAATGGGGGGAGGGGCAATGAGCATTCGGTCAGTTTCGGGAAATAAGTATACACCCCTAATCTGAAACAAAGTACACGCCTTAATGACCGAGCACAATTATTCTTTCTCTCTCTTTCAGCTGTTTTTCTGTCGCACTTGTATAACCCGGCATACTTCCGTAAGAATTTTCGCAATCTGTATAATAATTATTATCGATGTAAGTTACAATTTGCATACTTACCGAGCTAGTACCGGCAGTAACGATCGACTTGGGACTTGGACACACGCACGCTAAAATCTCTCCGTTATTTTGTACAACATTTTCGGAAACAAAAACTGCTTTATCGCTCTCGTAATTCCCTATCCTTAAAGAATGATCGGCGAATCCCCAAGCAACATATTTATTAAAAGTCGGCGGCATAAGAACTTTATTCTGTTCGACGGCTAGTACCGAACGCTCCACGTGAAGTATTTGCCCGACCGAATTTTTCAACTCTGCAAACAAAAAAATCGTCAACAAGGGGATATCAAACTATGACACAGCGTCATACGCACCTTTAATAGGTTGAAGTGACGGTCTCAAGTTGTCTAAATGATGGAAGAATAATTTTTCTGGTTGAGGTAATGTAAAAGCTTGTACCAGAGCACCGGTATCGATAACGGAACTTCTATTGCTACTACCGTACATTTTTTTACAAGGATGAGGCTTCTTGAAGAGTTGCTTAGGTATTTGCCCGAAATTATTAATGAATCCAATCGTAGCGTTCTTCTTCAAAGGATCATCGATACTTGAATTAAATAAATATTTATATATGAACGTTAAAGTTAATTGTTGATAACTTACTTGTAAATATCAACGTTGCCTTCGTAAAAAAGATGGTGGAAAACGTTAACGGCATCAACTGCGGATTGTCCTTGCTGTTTGCATCCGAAAATCAAATCGATCCAATGGTGGAGATTCTGGGATACAAAATCGCATTCCAAAGCTTGTCTGTGCACCCTTATGAATTCCCTTGTATCTTGTTTGGCCCAAGGAGGTAGAACCACGTTTCCCAAGCTAACGCCGTTTTGTTTTACACCTAAAATATTAAAATTACTTGCACACCAATAATGAAACATTTTCAAATATCGTTACCTAAATCAAATTGATTGGAATTGCAAAGGAACTCATCGAGATAAAAGAATTCCGGTATCAATTCTTTAACGTCCGCCATGTTATGTTTGGAAGCAGACAACCAGGCTTCTTTGACAGAATGAAACATTCTGTCGGCCAAATCGAAATGACCGCCTTGTAATCGTAAAAAATGTTGTGTAAAAGGTTCCAGTCTAACCAAATATGAGCATACAATCATGGCGCTGGAATAATGGGTACCGTAATGATAAGGTGGGGTTTCTCCGTGTGGATCGTCCCATTCCTAAAACGATAAAGACATAATAAAACTAATTCAGTTTAATCGATTCAATTACCTTGAATCGTTTTTTGAATTGTTCAAGTCGATCGGGACTTTGAGAGCCCATAGGTTTTGTAAAATCCCTAAAAGTATTCGGGTCGGTCAAATCCAATTCTTCGGAATCGTAATCGGCTAGTATCCAAGGAAAAACTGGATATTGCATCAAATCATTATAGGATCTACCGGCTAATGTATTCAGATACATCAAATACTGAAAGTTTGAGATTTCTCCTCTCTAAAAGCACCAATATTAGTAGGGCTAATTCAACTTTGTTCGGATACTTACCACCCATCTTTGTGTAACGCTCGTTTCGCCAATGAGATTGCTCAACAACCCTGTGGCTTGTTCAACATTGGCTGTACGTTTTTGTCCGGCAACTGATTGTTGGGCGCTGTCAGCTATTCCTGTAGCAGTAGCCATAAACCTTTGGTATGCTTTGTTACGAACTTTCCTCTGGAAAGCTAACAAATAATTTCTCCCGTCTCCGGAAAATACTTCTAATGCCATCGGTTGTAGCAAATAACGCCGTTTATGAACCTCCCTATAATCAATAAACAATAGGGTACAGGTATAAATTTTGCTATTGGTGGGAATTGACGCTTTATCAGGTCTTCTAACACCCTGCATGCTTATTTTTTCAAAAAAATATCAACTTTACTTTTGAAACGACTTTAAAAATCATAAAAGTCCGCCAAAACGCGTTTTAACTCATAAAGATGGATGCCCCAACCGTTGACGTCACTCCTTGTTTACGTTCTTATTCGTGTATCGCGTTTTTGTGACCTAATTTGTTTTTGGAAGCTTTAAAAATGAATAAAGCCAAAAAAACTTTACATTCCAAGTATTGCATTGTTCCAGAGTGTTAATCGACGTCTATTAAAGCTCCAGACAAAATATTTCTTACTTTACCTGGTGGCGCAAGCAAAAATGCACTTAAAAGAATAGAATTGTGGTTGCAAGCTATTATATATGCGTTGGAATAAAGACAATATTTCGACAAATACTATTGCTTTTGTTTGTGAAGACCATTTTAATGAAAGTGCCTAATTCTGTGTTGGTAATTTTACTTCTTTAATAGTTGGAGGTTATGTAGGAATAAACCATAAAACATTTTTTTCTCATGACTACACATCGAGTTTCCACTGAAAATGTGCAGAAATATTATTCAACAGGAGTGAAATTCAGTGGTATCCCAGTGGGTACCCGAAAAGCACGATTGAGTCATTTTTGAGTATATTCGTAAGAAAAATAGTGGAAACAATTCGTGAGACAGTGACTAGTGACTTTCTTATACGGCGTCGGAATATGGTTGGTATATGCTTCAATTCCTTCTATTTCCTCTGCATTAAAGCAGCTGTTTGACTTGAGTATACTTTGGGCAAGTTATCAGTTTGTGCTTTTACAAAACCTTCGCTAGCCATATCTTTACTCACAAACTATGAAAGAATCGTCACTGAACTAGTAAATAAAATATTTTCTTCTAAAGGTTTCAAAATATCCTCGGGAATATCGAATTTCCACTTTCCACGTTGACTTTTAGAAATAAAAAAACACGTAATGGTCTCAAAAAAACATATAAATGATATTTTAACGTCGATGAAGAATTAATAGTTAATTAAAATACAATATAAACATAAAACTACACATAACCTAGTGCAATACCGGCCATATTGACAAAAGTAATAACAAGGTATGACATCACACGTATTATCGGTAGCGCTCGGAAATCCTCGGGTGTTGCTTGGAAAGTGCATTAAAATTTGAAAGTAATTTAAAATGGAAACTGGTTTATTTCCTATTATTATTCATTTTTGATTTTGATATCAACTTTACTATTACAAATTAATATCTAAGTAAAATATGATATATTGTATTTAATGTGATGGTAATTTTGGCACAATAATTTACCTTATATCATCATAGGAAAACTTGGAACATTGTCGCATAGCTCTCGATCGTCTAGGAGATCCCGGATTCGGTACAATCGGTTCATATTCGTTTGCATTCACAGGTACACTATCAATATCTCGAATTTCCCTGTTTTTTAACAAAGTAAAACCGTCGACTACGTAACAGTGTTCTTGACCGAATAATAAAAGTCCTTCGGTCGTATCTAATCCTTGAATTCTCGCACATCTAAACATGTACGTTACCTGGAAAGTAAAAAGAAAATATTTATTGAATTCGATATAAAATTTATAACTTACTTTCTCGTTGGTTTCCAATAATCTCATTAAAGTTTGATTGTCCGGTTGTGAAGATGATTCGTCCTCGCCTTCGCCTTCTTCTAGTTGATCATCTACGTCGGATCTTAATCTAGCCAGCTGCGAGAGAGCTGGAGTATAAGGTAACGGAGATGGTTCGTCAACAACACTGTCAGATCTTTCCGGTTCCATAATACCGCTAACGCCCAAATGCTTCCTTGCTTGAATAGCATTATAGTATACTTTGCTATGATAGCTTGTAGCGACCTTATATTTCAATAAACCCTTTTCTTGTTCAATTCTGTACGGGTAATGGGAATAGAATAAATCATTTCTCATAGTCTTTTTTCTCATTCTGTGAGGACCTTCGGTCATGTCCAGCATCCATTTATCCAAATAGCTCGGTTCCGGAGGACCCCAAAGACCTCTTTCTCGAGTTAAATCGTTCTCGGTTTGTAGCCATTCCTGATGAACGTACCGTTGGGTATGTTGCGATGTATTTTGATGTTGCTGCCTTCTCATTTCTATCAATTCTCTAAAATACAAAGAATAAACCAAGTTTGTTAATAATAATAATTATACTCACTTTAATAAATTGGTATGTGCACAGGTCCAATTAAAGGCTTGTTTCTTTCCTATTCTAATGGCAACTTTTATTGTTTCTTCTTTTTTAACTTTACTTCTGCTGGCTAATCGCGTCAATCCTCCGGTAACTTTGTGAATTTTCGACTGGATTTGATTGTGAAGTTCAAATGGAACTCGGTAAATTGCTTTTCGTTCTCCATCTATATAATTCAACCACAATTTTGAAGCAGCATCAAACACTTGATCCCTATAACATCCATATTCTGTCATTTGTCTTTTAAGAAAAAGTAAAACCTACCGAACTACTAGAAGATCAGGAGCTTTCGAATTTTGATGTGGTTGTGCCATGGTAACCTTAAAAACCTCCTCGATAGCAGGTTTTTTGCATACATACAACTCTTCCCAAACGCGTAGAGCAGCTCCTGCCATTAAATTTCTTCCTTGATGACAATTTAATTGTTCGTCTCTAGATTCCAAATCGCTACTCGGGTTTACATGCCACGTAGTTTTCATGTTGGTATCCAACATTATTTTCATGTCCGAAGTTAATTGCAATAAACAATAAGTTAAACATGCGACAAAGTCTAATTCGTGATTTCCAGCTCCGAAAACTATTAACCTACAAAAGTAACTAAAATGACTGACCGTTTGCTGCTTCAATCCAGCTATAGTATCACAAATACAGATACAACCTAATTTCAAAATTTCTAATAGATATAATTTCTAATTATTGTTCTTTTAAACCTCAATTTTCAATTGAAAACTCAACAGAATTAATTAATAACATTCAAGATATAAAACTAACTCACTTGTGTAAATTCATATCTTTCGATGTAGCAAATCTATTCCCTAGTATACCTCCTGATTAAACTATCACTCTTGTTGATAGCTTGCTCACTTACAATAACATTAATCCCATAATTCATTCTGATATTATAAATTTATTAAGAATTTGTTTAAATCAAAATTATTTTAATTTCAACGGAAAGGTTTATAGCAGTAAAGAGGGTTTGATTATGGGCAGTCCCCCATTATCAGACATTTTCATGGATAATTCATTAACACCCCCTTAATAAAAAATTTGTTTACTGGCACCGATATGTAGATGACATTTTAGCTTGTTTCACTTCATTATTTACATTAACTCAATTCATAAAAATATCGAATTTACAGTAGAAGTTGAACAAAATAAGTCTATAAACTTTCTAGACCTTACAATTTCAAATATAAATAATAGACATGATTTTTCTATATTTCACAAACCATCACATACAGACATTACAATTCGTAATAGTTCAGTCCACCCAGTCAGTCATAAATTAGCAGCTTTCAATAGTATGATAGGTACATAGACTTTTAACAGTTCTATTGAATATTGACAATTACAATAAAGAACTAAATATAATAAAACAAATAGTTGTTAATAATAATTACGATCCAAATTTAATTGACAATATCATAAATAAAAAGATACGAAAACATATTCTAGAACAAGTATTTCCTTGTGATAAAAACAAAAATAACCAATTTAGAATAAGCTTAACTTACTTTGGAATACCATCCTTAAAAATCAAATCATTTTTAGAAACTTTAGACTTGAATATTGGCTTCAAAACCGACAACAATTTATCCAAGTTCATTAAAAACAACAAATCCAAATCTTCAAAACTGAATAAATTTATATTTTTTTATAAAAATTAAAATGTGGTAATGACAACTGTAATGAAATTTATATAGGTAGAACTTTTAGGAATTTTAAAATTAGAATTTCAGAACACAAACGTAGCTATGAAAAACCAAAAATCAGATTCCAACTACTCAAATCATTTATTAGCAAACCAAAACACTCTTTCGATTCAGATTTTGAAATTTTGCATATAGAACTTGAATCCTTCAAATTAAATCTTTTAAAAGCCATTGAGATAAATAAAAACAAATATTCAGATAAACTTCTTAACGACCAAATAGATATCAACAATTGTCCCTTATTAAACCTTTTTACCTATAAAAAGGTTCCTGCAGGATTGTTGTCCAGGTATAAACTTGTTAAAAACTTTAGTTAATCCCATATTTAGTCAAATTTTTTTCCTTTTTATTTTATTTTCTTGTAAATAGATCATAATTTTATGGTTAAATGTCCTTAATATAATTTATTTCATAATTTACTATAGATTGAATTTTATTGGGTTATCTCTATCCACTAACCTGTTGGTCGTTAGTTTATGCAAAGCTTCCAACACCGACATCTGATCAGCGATACTGTCTGTTGGTCGGCTAAGTAAGAACAGAATACTTCTATTCAAACAGTGATACAAATTTTCCAACGATATATTCCCGGTTCTTCTTTTAGCTTGCCCGATTAATTTAACAATAAAATCAAACACTTCATGGGGATCTCTAGTAAGACAACCCTGCCACAACTTGTCGACTATTCTGGCTGTTAAATAGAAAACGTTCGGAGTGATATTCTGTATGTGGGCGCTTGGAAGAGGTACGATCGGTATAGCAGCTTGATCTCCAACTAACATGTCCGCAGCTAGTAAATGATCCATTAAAGTGACCAAAATCTATAAAATCAAAGTAGTAAGAGTCATAGTTTGAGGTTTATTGAAGTACTTACTTCTGTTTGGTAACAAATTTGTTGACTACTGCTAGAAGTTTCAGGATATGCATCCAAAACCAGATCAATAACTGGAGCATTTTTACCGGTGGTCGGTAAACTAAGAGAATCCACAACAATAACTCTAATAAAATCTATTATGAATTGTCTAACGGGATGATTGATTAGACTTTGTTCATCGGGAGTCCGAGACATCATTATCAAAGTATCGGTTTCATCACAAGCAGGAGTAGAGGCACCGCTACTTTCCATACTATCACTAGTACTAGATGATGTGAATAAGACATTCGTAAGGGCACCTAGAACTTCTGCTGACATAAATATTGGCATAAATTCAGGCATGTTATGATAAAGTTGAAATAACACCTAAAACAAAATAGTTCACCACTTGATATGAGTATTAAGATTTATTTTTGGGGTACTTCTACTTAGTTTCTGATGAGAGTCTCTGAAACTAGTAGCTCTTTTAGACCCCATTTCCCGGAGGAATTTTAGGACATCTGCAGGCTTCAACTTAGGTAAATGTTCCTCTTTTATCCAGTATTCTCCCAGGTACTGTGCTCTAGGATTCTGGAGTGCTGTGTAGTTGAAAAGTATGTGGATGGAGGTTTCTTTTTCCTCCACTATTTTGAGCTTTGTCAAGTGCCCATTAAGGCGACAATGTCCCGTTAGGATCCCTATTAAAACTCTCACCGCAGTTTTTCTTTGACTTATGCATTCATTTGTTCTCAACAGGTTGTAGTCACCCAGAAGAATTTTTGATTGTTTAAGCCCTACTAGATCTTTCAAATGATCAGATCTCTTTCTTTCGACTTCACCTATTACTTCCAATATTACATAGGGTTCAGGGCCCCAAAAAGGTATTTCAGACCCCCTCTTTGCTGCCCCCTCTTTCATTCCCTAACAAGTTTCTTACCTGAACTATAGATATTGGATGACTTTGTAGCAAACGAGGCAGCGTTCCCTCTTCCGAGTGTACCATAGCCTTGGCCATGGTTAAAAGAACAACTACAGCATCAGGACACAAGTTTACCCGCGGTAAAACACTGTTGATCGTTTGATTATTAATGGATCCCCCCCATAAAAACGCCCAAACCGAATCAAGATCGAACTTTGTTTCTACCGGTAATAATTTAGCAGGTTGACCCATCATCATAGCCGTAAGTAAAAAGTACAATTCCGGTATTTCTAGATGATACGGTAACAACCAGCTCAAGTATTTAAATCCTGGGATAAGAAGAGCTTCGGATTTGATGTCGTTGCAATGTATACTGCTTAGATGATTGCCCAATACCACAGCCATCTTGTTGTAGTTGACTTGTTCGGTATAGCGAAGCCAACCGCCGTTATTCATACCATCTCGGAATCTTTAACAAAAAAGTATAATAACAAAAGACTACTAATAACAAATTTAACTTACCGACAAAGTAATGCTGGATTGGAACAAATGGCGACCAATAACCTCACGGCCCATATAACCGTCGTACTATGTACATTTTGTTGCATAAACAGCAGCAACCAATCGAATCCCAAGGTCTTGACAATTTCTTCGCTGATGTGATTTCTACTTGAAAAAACCATCATGTGTAATAATCCCAGACATCTGTTTCTTAGTAAAACGTGTTCTCCATCTCCGTCTCGTTCTGCGTCTCCTTCGCGAAGTTCCAATAGTTTTTCGGACTCTTCGGAATTAGACGGTAAAGTAGAAGCCATAAATTGTCCGAAAAGTAACAAATCGTTTTGTCGAGGTTGATTACTCAGTAAAACACTCAACAAGGAAAATAATATTTGTCTTGTAGCGTTATGTTTGACTTCGGGACAAATGTATAATAACTTTTCGACCAACTGTAACTCCCTCATTACCCAACAGTTGACTTTTTTCTCGTTCGATTCAGCAGCTAACTCGTAAAGATGTTCCAAGTGAGACCGAAGAAGTTCTCCTGGTGCTTCATACCAAACTTCCAGATCGCACAATAGATCTTGGAAAGCAGTTTTGTTTGGAATAGCTGAAGATTCTCTTCCACTGTCAACTGTACCCACCAAACTAAAAGCGAGGTGAAGAATGTGCGAATTTAGTAGCGTTCGTTTTCTTCTAAGCAACATGGCCAACGTCTGATAACCTCTTCTTCTATCCAGTTCGGCTTGAGCAACTTTGTTACTTTTCACAACGCATACCAAGGCTTTTACTCCTGCATATAAACTTTCTACATCTTGAGCCATTGCAATTAAACCCAAAAGAACAGAACATCCACCCACCGCATCTATTGTTGTCGCGACTGGTCTTGGACAAAAAACTCTCACCCCCAAATACCCAATAATAACGCCTCCTAAAGTTCTAGCCGATCCAGCTAAATGTCCAGCTGAATTGTGAAGTATTCTAATCGGTGTGGCACTTTCGTGACTGGACATACCCAACTGCTTAGCTATGGATTTATTATCGGTTCTGCTGTAAACTTTTCTTATTTTATTTAAAGTTAATTGGGACACTGCTTTAGCGTTTAATCCGAATACAACTTTTTCCTCAGTTACAAGCGAACCGATATCTGGGTTACTTAGATTCGGTGCTAAAAAAGAACCCATGTAGTGTGGTCCCAGCTGGTACATGTAAATGACAGTATTCGGGGAAAGAACCTCTTCGAGTAAATGACAAGGTCCTTGTTTCCAGCATAACTTAGAATACCGCCTCCAAGCTGGCGGCGTTCCAATATATCCGTAAACAGACGAAGCCACCGTTAGATTAGCAGAACCACCTCCTGGATTTTGGGAAATATAATGCATTTTCTGATTATGTATTTGTTGTCCATCCAAATACAAAGAAAACGAAGAATTCTTCAATACAGCTCTGTTCAACACAACAACTAAATGATGCCATTGTCCTTCTTGTAAAATATCCGGACACCAAACTCTAGCTCCGTGTTCTCCTGATCCTTCTGGTTCCCAATCGCCTACATGATTCGGTATGTGTGTTTCTTGCGTTGATACTATTATGGCTTTATCACGCGCCGATAATACGATAGAAAGACAAACTAAATTGTCTTCGCGAGCTCCGTTCAAATTTCTAACCAGTGTTAATAAACGAACGCAATGTGGATCGGATCTCGGATCGGAGAATTTGTCCACGCATATCCAAGATGAATAACTCAGACCAGTCTGCGGAGGAAACATTCTATCTCCAACACCTAAGAGATTAATAATTGATATTTCATAACCTTAAAAGTGGAAAACTTACCAATTCCACCTAAGACGCTGTTATCGACTGTGGTAACAACGCTGGGTGCTGAAATAGATTGTGGTGCTATGCTTGGTAGGTAAAGACAACCGAAACCTTCAGCCGACATATCAAATTCCACGAACGGAGGTGAAGTATAAGAAGACTGTGCTCGAAAATCTTTTGGAGTCGTCATCGAAACTAAAGTTTTAATTCTGGTTAGTGGAACTGGATAACCGCCGGGTTCGTTTGATCCTAATGGAAGGCAACACAATGGATTTCCCAACCTGAATACATATTTCAAACTGTAGGAAAATGGTGGTAACAAAAGAAAAGCGGAGTAGAATTCAATGAGACCTCTGGCGGAAAAAATTGTAATTGTCGCAACGAGTAAAACAATTCGTTTTGCATCGTTTTTGTTATTACCGTAAATTAGTAATTTATTTGTTCAATTTTGTGTCAGTGACAAGCTTAAAACTGTGTTTTTCTTTTCAACTCAACTGTCATTATTTTTGAGGTTATATTTTTATATAATCAGAGATATTATGGAAGAGGTTATGTTCTATTTTTTGTTTTCATTGCACTTTTATGAAATGAAATGAAACTTACCCTCCCTGCAACTTTTGTAGATATGACTTCATCAAAAATGAAATAAAAACACGAAATCAGACTTTATTTTTGACAAACTTACTTACCATACTTATTACTCCAAAAATAAAAAATATTAGGAGTCAAAATTTAGTTTAAAAACACAAAATACCAAAGCACAACCAAAGAAAAAGCAAAAGTTTCACAAAACAAACACTGAAAATAACTAAAACAGCAAAATAAAACCACTTTAATATCAAAGGGCTTATACGGCAGCTAATTTGACATTGACATTTCGGAGCGCCATCTATCGAATTCTACTTTTCCCAATAGAAATTATACCAACCTTAAAAACTGTCTTAGATCTTTGGCTTCGATTGCTTGAGCAGCCAATCGTTCAAGCATATACTGGAGAGAATTGTGTAAGGGATGATTTTCATTTTGAAGCGGTTCGGACCCGACGGTTAAAATGTAGTTTACAAAATTTTTATCGCACATAACTTGTTGATTTCTTTCACTACGTACTAAAGATTTTATTATTTCTGCTATGAACAATTGAAGACTCAGGTACATTTCAAAATGATCGTCCTGAAATAATTAAGGAAGAAAATATCGACATTTTTATTAGTTACTTTTACTTACTTTTATACAAGGTAATAGTTGCAACATGCAAACCACAACACCGGGATGAACAATTATCGGATCGGGCGTTGGAGGGCTTAAATTTAATGAATTGACGTTTGACCTTTTTTTATTTACATCGCCCTGAAAAATGTTTATTTATTGATAGAACGTTGTTTAATTAACTGTATAATCACCTGTAAGCTGGATTCTCGAGACATTGTTGGTGATTTAATACAAAATATATTCGAGTTGGTATTTTTATCGAATAAATCTAAAGCTAGATCGTACAAAAGCCTGTAAATTATTATAGTATACGCTAAGGATGGTGATATTTTTTCCGGAAACCTAAAAATTAAATAATAATATCATCAAAAATTAAATTTATTTCTTCAAATTACTCAATGTTTGTCACAGATCCGATGAACAAATTTTGATATATTTCCATGTATTCGTTTGATGTAGTTTCGAAATCAATTTCGCTAATTTTCGATAATTTTTCGGTGGAAAAACATCCCAATAATTTTATACTATCGCAAAGGCTCGTTCTGCACACTTCGTGATAAAAAAATTTCGCGTTCGCCGGCTCGAATCGCATAGCCGTACAAATCGTTTGAAATACCAAACTCAGCAGATGCAGCACTTCCGGATCCGTTTCCTTTTCGCACAAACGTCCTTCGATCGCAATTAGAACGCTTATTACATACACAAAACCATTCGCCTAAAATTAACCTTACTTTACAAAGACAAAGATTCAAGGTGAAGTAAGCATTGGTCAACGACCTATTATAAAATAGACCAGCCATCACACATTATTACCTATACATTGTTTTGGTCGCAACATAAATCAGGGCGAGTACAATGCACAGTAGCGTATCATGTCGAAGGGTTCATTTAAACCATTTTATGAAAATTACTTTTATAGACTAAATGATGTAGATACCTTATTTAATTTTCGTTTGAAAAAGTGGAAATTATATCAAAAACAAGCAATTTATTTAAAGAATACCTATAGAGGACTTTTAACATAAAACAAGTTTTGGACTACAGATTATGAATATGTTAATATAATATGGATAGGTTTTTTATTTTTTTTATTGATTTTACAAAACTAACGATAATTATAATATTAATATTTATTGTTCTTAAGATTTATTCACAATTATATTTCAATAAAATAACTAGAACACACAATTGTATGAAAATATTTAAATAAAATGAATCTTCAGTATTATTCGACAAACTGAAAAGATTACAAATTGTTCATGAAATAGACCTTTCAATTGCAACAGATAAGTTACCTTGTTGTTGATGGAGGTTTTTTTGCTCGAATAGTCCTGTTGTCTTGAGCCTCAAAAGCAACTTTAACTTTGAAAATGCCCTCTTCTACCAAAACTACATTCAGTAATCAAATTTCACGGCGAAATATTGAATCCCTTGTCTTGTACTTATACTACGCTTGTGCTAATATAACCTTACCTATGGAACGATCGTTCATCATTCTTATTCCATTTATTTTCACATACTACACATTTTCTCACCATCATAAATGTCTTAAAAGCACTTGAATATACAAATATCAATGATATATCTAATAAAAACACAATTATGGTTAAAATCTCATTGACAGATCTCACCAAAATGACAGAAGTAGTTCGAAGTTGCCAAACTAAAAATTTATAAACTATTCTACTTATGGCATTGATAGATCATGAAAAATCCTAACCGAAAAAACTTTAGTTAGCTGGACCGTGGGTTGGTAATACCTATTTTAAATGCTTCCCACTTTTTTCTTACTTTTCAAACAGAAAATACTGCTCAAATCTTGAATATATTCATCAATTACTATTTTTGTTAGAAGAAATTTGGCATCATGTAAGAAGAGTCTCGCCCTAAATATGTTGGGAACAACCAAAATGTAAACAAGGTTTATAATAGATCGTTGGCATTGATCCCCGACAAAAGCTGTACTTGACTCATAGTCAAAATTGTTTACCTTTCGAAAAACTGTCCTTATTCGATGCGATTCTCTTAAGCACACCTTCAATGCTTCTAAAATGTCAATTTTAAGCTGCAGTTGAGTTCGAGGTACTGAATGTAAAGTATTCAATAACTGCCCCATATCATCATCACCTCCCGTAGTTAATACCAACTCCTTAATAATACCTGTTGTATACGAAACAAAAAAAAATTAACATTCCATAATTATGATACACCATTTTTAACTACCTAATATGGCTTTCCGACATTCCGGAAATTGGACTAGCTTATGGACACATTTAGCTCCCCCACACTCCCTTAAAACAGTCGCATTTGAACTATTATTGGTTAATAATATGGTCAAAGCTTCTACGATTAATGTTCCTAACTTTTCTTGTTTGGATATCGATTTATAATCTATAAAAGTATGAAATTTATTTAAATAAAAAACCTTTCCCGATAAATTTATCTCACCTGTATTCGTCTTATCTTCTAACAAATTAGCATACCGATTTAAACAAGTAACGATAACTTCTAATAAACCAACTTCCCTGTATACGTCCTTGAAGATTTGATTGTGTTTCAAGATATTTAATATTGTTTGCATGCATAACAAACTGCAATCGACATAATTTAAACTGTGCGTTTTCAAGAATATCGACATGGAAATTAGTTCCTTACAAGGTACAAAGTTTAGTTGGTAAACCTAAAAGACAAATTTAACATTGAATAACGACCTGCCCCGCCACTTTGTTCTAAAGCAATCAAATATATACAGATTGCGAAAAATCTTAACGAACCATGCAATTTACACAGGTACGACAAGGAAAATATGAAAAAACAGCTTGAAAGAGAGAGAAAGAATAATTGGGCGTGGTCAGCGAGGGTGTGTACTTATTTCCCAAGGTTGGCATTGTACAAATGATATTTTTGTCCAATTATCGTTGAGTTTTTTTCGAGATCATGCACTATTAGGTGAAACTAAACACTTTCATCCGGCAACAGTGTACTTTACATGTTGGGAACATACTGAATACCATCAACTACTGAATTCTCTTTGTAAAGGACATTGTTGCCGGATGAAAGTGTTAAGTTTTACCAAATAGTACATGAGCTCGAAAAAAATTCAACGATAATGGGACAAAAATATCATTTGTACAATGCCAACCTTGGGAAATAAGTACACACCCTCGCTGACCACGCCCAATTATTCTTTCTCTTTCTTTCAAGCTGTGTTCCTCATCTTTTCCTTGTTATACTTGTGTAAATTGTATGGTTCGATAAGCTTTTTCGCAATCTGTATAGTTTTGTTGTATGCGGTGTTGGTTATTATCAATTCTTACCAAAAATTCAATGAGGTCGAATAATTTTTGCTGAATTTCGGCCGGTTTATACTGAATTCTTTCGGTGAATTGATTCAAAGTATTTTGGTTTTCCAAAATGAAATAATTAGCATTATCTGAATGATAAATGCTTGATATGGCATCCAATATAGTAGAACATAAAAGTGAGGAATTCGATTTGAGGAAAGCACTTTGAAGTACCTGAAAACAAAATAAATATTTCGTTGAAAAGCGTGACATCTACTTGACTTGAATCATGTACGAAAACAGCCACTCAAACTTAATATTGCCTTGTCCAAGTAAAAGTCAAACCTACTTAAAATTGACATGTCATAACAATCAAAATTTGAAGTATGAATCAAAAAAATTTCACCCAAAAGAAAAAATCGAATCGTCAAATTAAAAATCCATGCGATGAAGAATATTATCAGCTTCTATGTACAAAAGAAAATTATTGTTCAAGATGTAATAAACTAAAACCCGATTACAACCGATCCTCGAACAATTCACCACGACATTCTTTAAAACGCAACTCCAAAAGCGACGATCGTTCCTACAACTCCCTAAATAAAGTTAAATCCAAACGGGATTCAACTCCTACATACGTTCCTTGTGCTTCATATTACGATGCTTCCAGAAGAGATCCTCCTCCTCCAACTTACACCAACAACTCGCCCAAAACAATTTCCCATTCTAGAGGAGTATCTTCCTCTGCCAACGCTTCCACATGTTGTTGCGTCGACGAATCTCAATGGAGCGATTCCGATGATGATATTCAATGTTGTTGCGATGAAAATAAAAATTGTAAGTGTTACGTTAACGAACCGAATAGAATTAAACGAAGACGAGAAGATTTTAGAAGAAATTCTACTCCTTCGCGTGAAGAGTTCATAAGAAACGAGTTTAGACGCGATGATGAGTTCGAACGAGACAATATTAGACGTGAAGAGTCTATAAGAGACGAGCCAAGGTATGGAGAGACTGTACGGGACGGGCTTGGACGTGGAGAATCTATACGAGATGAGTATAGACGTGGAGATGCTGTACGAGATGAGTATAGACGTGGAGAGTCTCTACGAGATGAGTATAGACGTGGAGATTCTGTTCGAGATGAGTATAGACGTGGAGATCCTGTACGAGATGAGTATAGACGTGAAGATTCTGTTCGAGATGAGTATAGACGTGGTGAAGTCATCCGAGAGGATCGTAGGAGTGGGGAGCTTATACAAGACGAGTTTAAACGTAACAGTGAAAGGTATAATCGGAATGAACCTAGAAGTGAAGAGTTCAATCGCGATAATTGCAGCTGCGAAGATTCTAGATCTGATGAACAGATTATACTGCCTCCGTATAAGGAAATGAGTAACCCTACACCGAATAGATCGATATCATCACTTCGCTCGAATCCGAATAATGTGACGTGTTTGCCTATAACGAAATCGTTTTATTCTCCGGAACCGAAATCTTCTTGTAAACCTGGATTATGTCCACCGATTAGGTGTCCGTTTTGCCATATGACCAAAAAGGAAACTGAAGATAAATGCAATAATACCAAGAGAAAGAAGAAATGTTGCTGTTTTAGACGGAAAAAATGCTTTTAAACAATATTTTATTAAATTTTACTTAATCTTTTGTTGATTTTTTCACCAACTTACATGAAAAGCTTGAATATTTCGAATACTAGTCCCTCTGCCTGAAGGTTGTGGTAAAATAAATCCTTGCATTTGAAATAGAGATCCTGTTGATGCTTGAGACGGTTTCAACTCCAAGTAACCGCACATACACAAAGATGATATCATCAATACCAAATTTTTTATTGTTTCTTGGGCTTCACTCGAATTGTCGTTTTCAAATCTGAAATATTGTAAAAATTGATCCACGTTATATTTTTAATCAAACAGTGTAGATAAAATCGTGAATAATTATAACTAAAATAAATATTTTCTTTTCAGATGAAGCAGTTTTTACAAGTGGCATCAGGTTAGTGAAAATTTTCATTATATAATTCATTTAAGATCTAAATAATTCTATATTATAACAAAAATGTAACTAAATGAGCTGGGAAACTTTTTAATACCGACATGAAATAACATACCATGTTTTCCTTTACAAAACTGTCAAACGAGAGCTAACTTTCTTACCAAATAGCGTTCATAAAAAATAATAACAGATTGAACGCTATTTGGTAAAAAAAATTACCTCTCATTTGACAGTTTTGTACAGGAATCCCTATGTAGCATCTTATAAATAACACATTGTATATAATATCCAAAAAGTCTTGTTAATTATACTTACTTTAAAAGAAAATCAGACAAAAATGGATAACCTTGAGCTTGTCTAAAGTCATCTAATAATGTAGAAGACACTTCGCTAGAGTCTTTGAGAAAGCACGAAAGTGTAACCAACATTTCTACTAATTCAAAAGGAGCTAGTTCCGGATTTTTCTTCATATTTTGAATACATTCAGCAATACAGCATTTTGCTAAAATAAACGCCGCATTCTTAGTACTAGAAAATATCCGGATTTAGATTTTCTTACAGTGAATATATCCAACAACCATAGGTGTTAAACCATGTCGTGATAGAGTCATTAAAGCATCTGCAGCACTTTTTCTCCACATGGCATTATATGGTAGAACCCAAGTTGTAATTGATGTAAATAATAATCTTAGATCATCTTTTCGTGCTAATTCCTCAGTAGGTATCCTATGGCTGCATAAACGAACTAAAAGCTAAATGAAAAAATTGAAAGAAATATGAAAAGATGTCAGTTCACACTTACTTGAACAAACATCTTTTGTAAAAGTATTCTTCTTTCTTTTGGAGTAAAGTCACTATTACTATCTTTAGTATTAGCTTCTTCCTCTGATATCTCTGGTAAATCAAAGAATAAATACAAACATCTCACCAATGTGGATGGGACAGATACTTCTGACATTACCTAAAGATTTTTCAAATTATTTATTGATAGTTTATAAGTCCCCATGATACTTTTTACAATTTTGCTAAAAATGTATAGACTTGTGAATGTTTGATACTAACTTGCACCAATGTGTAATCTCCAGCAGCTAATAAATTCAGAGTGGAAAGTAGCATCCAGCCATTGCTAGATTCTTCACAGTTTTCAATTTCAAGAAACTTGGTAATAGCACAACTGGCTGTCTCAGTACTTTGGTTAGAGGCTCTTTTACTTATTTCTGATACCATTAAAAGAGATACTTCATGACAAAATGCTAAAATATCCCAAAATTTTTCATTCATATCAGAAGTAGGACTTGTACCAAATACCTAATAAATGATATAATTTTTTTAAAAGAAATACTTATATATTTTGTTTTGTCTTACTTTACAAAAAAGTGGTAACATATTATAAAGTTTGTCATCTTTTTCCTGATCTGTGAGTGGTTGAACAGGGTGAGTATATTCAGAAAAAAGTTTTTTGAGATGCATGAGTCCTAGTTGTGTATGTGGAGATGGAGGGCCATCTGGTAACTCAGATGAAGCAGAGGAGGTGCTGGTGGTAACTCCACTCCTCAACTTTCTCATGATGTTCATTTTGAGGGCTTCTTAGTACCTCCTGCGAAATGATAAATGAAAATCTATAAATTATCAGAAGTTGGATATACTTAGCTAGAACAGAAATGGGTTTAGCTATTTTTAAATCCACTTTCATTCTTTATTGATGTTTATTTTACTCAAAAGTGTTATCACTAATTACATATAGAATAAAATTAAATCAGTGAGTCATCTTGGGCATTATCAATCACTGGGCTAAATATGAATTTCCCATATATATTCAAAGAGTTTTGATACTTTTAAAGGAATCAAAAATTGTTTAAATTTAAACATAATTTTAATTCAGAACAATATTTATACTAAATAGGACAAATAGGTTCTCTAGATTGATACATTTAAGAAGAAATGTATTATATATATTTTCACACATTAAGTCCATGAGAAAATATTCAGGCTACAGATAAAATATTCGAGGAAAATAAATTCACATTTAGTTATTTTGTTTTTTTCTAGTTCATATAATAATTATATTATTTTTAATAAAAATATAATCGCGTGTTAAATAATTTATGTGTTCAGAAAGCAACATATCAACATTCATTAATTTGTAAACAGTATTTCATATTGTGTATTTGAAAATAGTAAGAAAATATAGGTAAAGCGTAATAGTAACTGGAAGGAGGAAAAGATCGATTAATTTGGACTTCCAGGGACAGTAAAATTCGTCAAAACTCCTTTTAAAGTTTATTACCTGGGAAATATTAAGTAGTCCTTGGAATTATACTTCACATAACGACTACACATTTGTTAAAAAAGCGGCTGACACGGCATTTCACAATAAAAATACAACAAATTTTATTTTCGTTTCCATTTTAAAGCCCACTTAACACTGTTGACAATGACAGTGATGTAAATCAAGTCAAACGTCAAACAAAAAATCACTATTTGAACCACAGATATGGGAATCCCAATGGGAATCACCGAAACAACCCCTCAATAAAAAACTATATAATATCGAAAAGATTATTTTTTTATAATAGCTGAGAGCCATCACACTGTTTCAAAAAAAATTAAAATTATCAAGAGCATAAAAAACTAGGGATCTCTTATCTATGGTGTGAATCACCCACGTGTGAAATGATTAGGCAAAAAAAAGAAGAAGCAAGTAACTTAGATTTTATTTGTCAACAACATAATATTTACATAAATTTACAAAATAGTATATTAATTATCCGAATTTGCTTAATAAAATTACAACAATATGAGCGTACCAGAAGAAAAATATATAATTGGAGTTTGTAATGAAATGTGTCCGCCTGGAGAAGTTAAACTGTAAGATTTTAAGTTATTTTTTTGAAGTTATGCTCTACTGGTGGTTTTTAGACGACAACAGCAACGTTTACTACACATTTTGGAAATTATCCCAGGTACGGAAAAATATAAATTACCCCAAGCTGATAAAAATCGAATGGTAAAATCTTTTTCTAGATCAGCTGCTGGAAAATGCTTTCTAGAACCAGAAAACTTGAGACCACCAATTATACTATTGAAAACCATAAGTTACCTGTTAAATGAGTAAGAATCTTGACTTCCATCTTTTCTATGCGATAAATTAATTAATAAATTCTTTTTAGTGTAATTTTAAATAATAACGTGACTTGGATGGTGAAATATGATTTTATTATGGATAGGTTAAGGGCAGTGAGACAAGACATGGTTATTCAAAATGTGTCTAGGGCTCATCAGATAGTTATATTGCAACCAATTATAAGATTCCATGCATATTCTGCTTACAAGTAAGAAACTAATCTACTACTACATACTGTCTTTTCAAAATAATAAATTAATTTGATAATTGTATATCTTTGATCAACAATTGTTTAATACTTTTAGATGTTGTGAAGAAAATATCAACAACTTCGATTCTCACATTAACAATACTCATTTACAAGAATGTTTAAAACGATTATTATGTATGTATGAGTATTTTGATAGTCTTGAAAAATCTACAAATGCACAGTTACACAATGAATCTCTTGTAGACACCCGTCCATATTTCGAAACAATGTATTTAATCTTCAATTTAGGAAATGATGATGCTATTTACAGAGCATTACAGTTGCCATCACGATGGAGGTAAAAAAACAAAATGACCTGCATTATGATAGGCTTTGATTTGTTTCAATAAAGTGTATATATTTCTTTATAGGACCAAATTAGTATTGATAGGGCTGGAAATGAGTTTTTCTTTTAAACATAATAACCTATTTAGAGTCTGCAGACTTGTAAATAAATTGCCAGTTTTATTACAATCATTGGCTTTTTTACAAATGCCACTTATTAGGAGGTAAGTGAATTCATTGGTTCACAGAAACTAATAAATATACTCTATAAATTGGTATACTTTTTTAGAAAAAGTTTGAAAATAATGTCTGTAGCTTACAACAGTAAAAATGGATATTTTCCTATTGGAGCTCTAACTGAGCTACTTCTTTATAATTCCAATAGTGATCTCATTGATGATTGTAAACATTATGGGCTAAAATCTGATGAAAATGGTGTTCAGTTTCAGAGGACTGATTTTATTGAAGAAAAACCAATTGTAAGTGTAACAAAAATTACAGTAGAGTGCTTTGTGACAAACTGAACATTTTTTAAGGTGAAACCGACTAGAAGTAAAGATGTTGATGGAAAATTGCAAAAAATTGATTTAACAACATTACTTTTGTATGGAGAATAACATATAATTTATCAATGTTGATCGGTATAAAACTGAAGAAGTGAGGCTGGAAAAAATTGAAAGATTTTTTTGTATGAGTCTGTTTTTGGTTTGTAATTAAAAAAAAAACAACAACAATGTACTGTTTCAATTCAATTTATTCGATGCTAAAAACAATATCAATTTGATTGAAATAACAAAAATGAATGAATCTTATTGCACAATAATTAACATAAAAAAAACAGTCTAAAAACTCAATTAACCAAAATAAAAGATGCAAGAGGAAAATTGGTTCACAATAAAAAACGATATCACATTGAATATAACTTCAAAACTTGAGATTAATAATCTAACAAGGGAATAAAACTTTTTTTTCCCAAACTAGCAAATGTTTCACACAAATATTATGTTCTATCTCGTCTTTGCTTTGAGCAAGACATGATTTGAGTACTATCAGATCAATAGCGCATCCAAGGGATGGGCAATTATTACATAGCTGCTTGCTTCAAAATCTGTTTCCTAACTGAACACATTAAAAATAATAATCAGGCTGATTGGCGGCATAGGGAAGCTTCAAATGTCAAAAGAGAAAGCCAATGATAAAGTGTCAACATTTCCTATGGAACAACAAACACAAAGTGAATATTGAAGGCATGAATTATGCTAAAAATGCGTCGGCATCGGATTTGTATGGATATGGAAACTTGTTAAGACAGAAAGCCATCTTTTAGCGAGTTATGAAGAGGATTAATCATTCTCAGCGGATAATGTCTCGGTTTAGGTTATTTTGAAAGGGGATGAAGTAAATTTCCAAAAAAAATACCAAGAAGCAACAATAGCCTTGTGAATTCTAATCCAGAGATTCGTTTTTAGAGTAATTTTTTGTTGTTTGGGAGAATTTGCCACTTAGGAATAAATTTTTCCGGCCAGTTTTATAAAATGTCGGAACTACATTATAAGGATGCTTATGTACAATGGTATTTCAATACTTATCCTATGAAATTTGTAACTTTCTTGGAAATTTTACAATAAAAATGGGCAATTATCAAATTTTTTTCATTGAATTAACTAGAGTGGGATAATGATAAGGAGTAGTAGGTAATATCCGGTCGGGTATCATTCAGATTGTTTCTAGTTAACAGGAAATTGACGTTAGCCACCAACAAAAACTTTTCACGGTCCTTGTTTTCCGGAAAATTCATACAGGTGCATGTTAGGATCAAACATTTATTTTGTCAGAAAGTTTTTAAGAAAAAACTAAACTAAATGAAACCAATGAACAAAAAAAAATCAAACCATGTAACCATTTAATAACTTTTTTATCACAGTGTAGTTGAAAAGTAAGAAAATAGAAAAACTAATGTAATTTTCAAGAAAGTTATAATAATTAACCGCGTCATGAACCATTTATCCTTTCTAATAAACATCAATTTCAATAAATAATTCAAAACAAACGTGGCGAATGTAACCCAGTTGTTTGATGATCTAATTCCGGATCGTGGCTGGATCCGATAGGACCCCAATCGTGCAGTCCTTGAGAATTAGCTAATCGATGTGTTAAACGATGCGCTATCGAAAATCCACCGCTACCTTCAAGCTGAGTTAAAACTATGATCACTTGACGCGTCAGCGGTGGAACCGAATCGACAGTTTTCAGGGTTCCTCTTGTAGATACCACGTTATAACTTTCCTATAATAAAAATTAAAAAAAAAACGTAACTGTGAATCTAAAATTGTTTGATATCTTACCTGACAATCGCATTTAACATGAATCCATTTATTTTCGTGTCTATTTTCAACCATAACGACCAAACCAGCCCATCCTTTCGTCAAATAATATGCAGTCATTCCTTCTCGTCCTTCGTGACGTTGTCCTCGCGCCAACGTCAGCGATACAATCGCATCGGCCAAAATATAATTAGGCGGTTGTATATTTTCGGCCAACAATTTTTTCGAACTGTGAATTGCCAAGACGTATCTAAAAATTATCAAAATTACAACAATTTACTTGAAAATTAACATTTATGTACTTACCTAGGATAGGCTGTTACATCTTCCAGACCCGTATGCCAGTGATTAAACGCCAAAGGAACCACGACGTATTCACCGGCCTCTAGCATTTTATTGCAGCCTACAAATCCTCTTACTTGACGTTTGCTGTGCTCCACTAAACTTCCTATTGTCGATTCAGTTCTTGCTCTAAATAAAACTACGCACAAATCCAATTGGGATCGTTGAGATTTTTCAGACTTTCTTTGACCCTCCTAAAAATAAAAGTAACTAACTGTCTAAGAACCGTTTTACACGTCATTGAATTATTACCAACATTTTCAGAGTAAAATTATTATATTTTTATGACAGTAAACTAGAAAGTGCGCGAGAATCGACGCAGAAGCCGAAAATAGGATAAAAACAATAATAGCATCATGTGTCAAAAATAGGATAAAAACAATAATGGCGTCATGTGTCAAAAATAGGATAAAAACAATAATGGCGTCATGTGTCAAAAATAGGATAAAAACAATAATGGCGTCATGTGTCAAAAATAGGATAAATAAAAACAATAATGGCGTCATGTGTCAAAAATAGGATAAAAACAATAATGGCGTCATGTGTCAAAAATAGGATAAAAACAATAATGGCGTCATGTGTCAAAAATAGGATAAAAACAATAATGGCGTCATGTGTCAAAAATAGGATAAAAACAATAATGGCGTCATGTGTCAAAAATAGGATAAAAACAATAATGGCGTCATGTGTCAAAAATAGGATAAATAAAAACAATAATGGCGTCATGTGTCAAAAATAGGATAAAAACAATAATGGCGTCATGTGTCAATATTTGTTGTCGTTTTCTTTATTTATGAAAGCCAAAACTGCAAATCTCAACTAATAGAATAAATAATGAATCAAATAAACGGTTAGAATACAGCTGATTATTTAGAAATGTCAATATGTAAATCGTAACCATGACAACTTATCCCAAAAACAATCTCTCTGCGCAGGCGTATGGCATGACATATGTCAAAACGGTTTTTAGAGAAACTTACCTGAAATAATGTAAAATCTACCTCTGTAGGTTCTAAAATAGTAAGAAATATACACGATAAATATTGTTGGCTAGCTAGAGGTGGCAGTATACCGGTCAACCGAACTTCGTTCCAACCATTTCTCGCCTTACATATATCTATACAATCGAAATATTTTAAAACGTCCGTAAAGGCTATCCAAAATGTACCATCTTGAGAACCATCCGGCAACAATTCTAATCGCAATTCTTTTGTCCACAAAGGACATTCGTCGGACCAATCTCCTTTCCACACAAAATGTCCTATAAATACAAGAAAAATAGAAGTGAAACCCATATTAACGTCCGATATACTAACCCCAAGGATTTCTTAACTTGAGTAGTCTAAAACCGTTGATATCTCTTACGTCTAAAAGGGAATAAGCATGCCTCGGTCTTAAACCTTTAGAATGGTATTCGATTTCGTCAACTTTCATATTACCGCCTCCACAAGAAGCTCCCATTAAAAATAAAGCTTGCCTTGATGAGAGCAGTCTACAAAACACCAAATAATAAAAGACAAGAATGACAGTTAGGTCTACCAACAAAAACCCACTTTATGTTTTGGACAACTGACAATTGACACACAGAACTATTTGACATTTGTTGACAGTAGAAACAAACTTACTGCGCCCAAATAAGATCGATATCCAATTCTTCTTCGGCTGGTACCGGTATGGACGAAGCTTGAAGCGGAATACTTTCGCAGGGTGCTCCCGTCAACGTTGCCAGACCTTCTATAGCTCGTCCGGAGACTAAAGCTTCGTAGCATCCATGTATTTTAGCTACGGCTTTTTCTATTAGCGGAACCCAAAGTTGTTTTCGTTTAGCCTATCAAAAACGATTTAAAAATGCGCATATAAATGTCAAACTACTGTCAATATGTATCGACCAAAGAAAAATATTTACCTGTGAGTAAAATAAGTGCCCTCTCTTATCACACGGAAAATAATCGTCCACCAATACTGTGACCCAGTGCCCATCTTTACATAACCTAACTTGATAGACACCTTGAGGACAGAATTCTCTCGTTATTATAACAGCTCTAACTAAATCCTCCCTTTCGGCTAATACAGCAAGAGCGCTGAGCAACCAGCAATTGCCCAATACTCCTTGCGATATATCTGATGGTTGAGGTTTTCTGAAAACCGCCCAAGCTAGATCTTTATCTTCGTCGACGACAATATCTCTTAATCGTTTCCATTTAACGACGTGGGAATCTTTAACGTCGACGGTTTTCATTTCAGCCGGATTGTAGTAAAGGCTACTTGGCATCGGTGGAAAGTCTTCATCTAAATAACTTTGTTTTTTCAATTTACAATATTTTACAATGTAATTCCAATGCTTGTTACTCATTTCCTGTTGCGTTAATCGAGGCGGTTCTTTGGGATGAGCGGAGCAAACGTCTTCCCTCATTTTTTGACACATATCACAGATTATGTAAGATTTTGTGTTTTCGAATGTACATAAAAGACACTGCCATGGTTGATAAGGCCCTGAGGTGATTGAGTCTAAAAATATCAATCAAATCTAAACCAATAAATCGCTTTTAATTAATAATTATGTAAAGAGTACATTATACTTTATGTGTTGATAACATGCAATGTTTGGCAAGTTTATCTGAACCTACGGGGCATCGGTAAGAGGCGAGGAAACATGGCGCTTATCTGTCAAAAACGTACAAAAGTAAACAAAAGTCACTGGCAATACCAACGCCACAATATCAGTCAATTGACGAAGTGAGAGGCAAGAACACACGCATGCGCTTGCCAATGAGTCAGCTGTCAATAAAAATCACCAATTATATAATTCGGAGGGTGTGGTTATTATAGTTTTCGCACAACGCTGCCAGATCTTGAAGAAACCCATAACAAATTCATTAATAGACAAAATCAAACACATTAAAGAATTAACGTTTAATCATATTGTTAATATTGTTGATAATAAAAAGTCAATTTTCTTATTATTATCAATACACACTTAGTACTTTACTTTTCCATAGTTAAACGTGGCAATATCGAATGTTTTCAACTGCAGGTCCAGATAAACTTGCCAAACTATACTTACTATGATCCAAATCTGTCATCAAATTAACTTTACTCTTCTCCGATTTAATAACGGAGATATTTCGAACGTTTGAAACTTTGGAAGAAGCAGTAGTTTTAGAGAGATTCTTTTTCGGTCTACCGTGTCGTGGTGAAGGACTCCTAGACGGCATCCCCGCTTCTAAACAATGTTTTTCCGTCTTGCAAGCTTTACAAACCGACGAATTTAAAGAATTTTTCAAAGTACATTTCGAGCATGACCAGAACTCTCCTTTTTTCAAGGTCATGTCGTGATTTAAAGATATGGATCTCAATTTAGAACCGTAGCACGCTTCGCATACGAGAGATCGCTCGCTATTGACCAAAGTACACTTTTTGCACGTCCACATTTGTTCTTCCGATGTATCGTTACCTGAAATTTCTTAAAAAATATATCATAAAACTTTTTTTTCTAATTTTTAACTCACCTGGTAAAATTTGAAAATCATCGTCTAGGTCCTGATCGAGCGTCGCAATGGGTACTTTCAATTTTGAATCGCTACGATTAATAGGCCTATACCGAAAAAAATAAATTTCAAAAAAACTAGTATACAGTGTGTACCAAAAAGTTTCATACAAATGGAGAAAAAGTTTATCTTACATTTCACAAAAAAAAATATTCTTGATAAAAAGCTCCGCATGACTTGTACATCCATAATCAGGTACACATTTTTTAAAACATTGGCTGGAATACAGGGATAATCGAAATTATGATTCGGAGTGAGAGTAAAATACGTTCAAACTGTAGTGGAGAGCAAAATGTTCATTGAAATTGTTATTAAGTAGCAAAAAATGATGCACACTTGTAGATTATTGATTTTTCCAGTTGAAAATTAATTTCGATTTTCCCTGTATTCCAGTCAATGTTTTAAAAATTTTATACTTGATTATGGATCTACAAGTCATGCAGAGCTTTTTATCAAGAATATTTTTTTTTGTGAAATGTAAGATAAACTTTTTCTCCATTTGTATAAAACGCACTGTATAGTGACTAAAATTAAGATTCATAATATGTGGCATCATATTTTGTGTCCCCTTGAATACTACGGACCTGGAGGTAACTCATTTTGAGGTTAGTAATACCAAATAGTTACTGACTTTTATTTAATAAAGAAATTAAGGGTCGTGGACAAATTTATGGCCAATATTCACTCGAGTGACTTGCGCCCCTCGCCAAGTCTGTATTTTGTTTATAATTTAATCATTGGAATAGAATATTTAGTTGTGTTTTGTCATGTCATTTGTCATGTGTTTTGTCATGTCATTTGTCATGTGTTTTGTCATGTCATTGTCATGTGTTTTGTGATGATTACTCAGTCATAAATAAAGTATTTGAAGCAAGTGATAACTTACATGTGAGATGAACTGCAGATGTTAATATCTTCAGTAACAGTAACTGTACACGGTTGATTTAAAGATGGAGGCGTTTTCCAACTTTTACAAATATCGCATTTATCAACGCTAAAACCGTTGTAAGCAAATGAACATTGCCTGCAAGTCCACCGTCTTTCGTTCAATACCCAGCTCGATTTTGATGTATTAGAATCTTTCATAAGCTGCAATCTACGAATTTGTAAGTTACTACAATTATTGTAGATCACATGTTAGATAATAAATTAATAAAAATTAATTATGATTCTTATCAATGATTAAAGATTGTAGTAGAATTTAAATTTATAGAGAGAAAATTGGGCAACTGAATAATTTCCAATATTTAGGTATATAACAGAGAAAGATCAAGCTAAAGTTTTACTTACATTTTGTTATTTTTATCACTGTTAAAGTCCATGCTTCTCTTCTGAGCGTTAATAATGCTGTGATTTTCGTAAAAATGCGGATCTTTATCGGGTTCGGAAATTCCTATGTAAGTAAAGAGAGTGTCTTGATCCTTAGAAGTAGTATCACATATGCTTCGAGTACTGTAATTTCTTCCGGAAACGCTATTTAAATTATCGAATAAATGGGAATGTTGAGTGGCTTGAATATCTGTCATCGAAGTGCTGGATTTTGGGAAATTTCCCAGTGGAATACTGCTACCTTCTATGCTTCTTCTATTTAAATTGGGAATAATATGAGAATTATGAGCTGATGGTAATTCGGAAAGAGATCGTCTGTAAAGTGGTTTATATGGTTCTGTGTGCAAGGATTCGTTATCAGCCCAATTATCTACCTAAAAATCATATTTTCATATAAATTTTATGTTCTATTCACACCCTAGGCATCATTTAATGGTATTTTCTCACTTTTTTAATGAGATGGATGTGGATTTTTATTAAATATAATATACAGGGCGACTTAAACAACATAGTGTGATACTTCTATGTTCTTAAGACAATAAAGTTTCATATAAAAGTTAGACAGATAAAGTTTTTGCATCTCAAAATTATTTCCATGCAGTTACAAATAAAAAAACGTCACAATCTAAAGTCAGCAAGCTCTATTTCATGCATCATATCTTGCAATAAGCAATAAATTTAGATACTGCAACTGTACATATACAAATGCAATTGATTTGTTTAAAAATGTTTCAATATTTTTCAAAAAATACCTCATATTTATATGTTTAGTTCAGTAATTATTTGCATCCATAAAATTAAGCCTAATACAATCTAATCCTGACTATAATAAATTGTTAAGTACCTTGATAATAACACTTGGTTTAACATTACTATTTAAATCAGGTGAATATGGTGATTCACAAGCTTCACACACTGTATAGTCGGCACTATTTAATAATGTACACTGTTTGCAAGTCCATGTACCAGTTGGTGCTAAATTTTTAACTGTCCACATATAATTTGCAGGAGGATAACAAACATTGTTTATCCCACTAGCAGTAGTTCTTATATCTTTCTGTTGACCATCTAATATGGAATCACAGGTCTGTTGGGCTACTGAACAGCTTAAACTTTTTATGAGTGATAGAGATTTATTTCTCTGGCAATTACATACAAGCGGTTTATCATAGCTTAAAATGTCGAGATTTCTATATTTTTCCATGGGTGTTAGAGAACAGATCTTGCATGGAGATCCAGAATTATTCATGATTTTCAAACGTGAATTACAAATTAAACATATGCACCCTATTGTCAAAAAATGTGTGTTACAAACTTTGCAATATGTATTTAATAATAAGGATGGCAAACTAAAGCACTTTTTTAAAGAGCTGAACTTTAATGATGTTCTATTTAAGGGTGATGAAGTTAGTACAACTTTATATTCATCTAGAGTAGTAGTATTCAGATCACTGAAAAAAATTGACCTAAAATTATTGATCTTTTATGACAAATAGTGCATCTTACCTTTCCAGCTTTAAACATTTAATTACTGTACAATTCGAGCCATTATTAATATGTGGGTTAACAGAAGATATACTAGATTCATTGAAGCATTGTCTTGATGTACCACAACGAATACATTTTATTCTTTCTGTTGGATTGATTAAACTACAGATTGTACAATGCCACTGTAGGACCGATGCAATTGCTCCCATTGTATATTGTACATGGCTGAAAGACCCATTAATATGGGAAGCAAATATCAGATTTTCCTGTTTCACCACAAACAGCTGATATTTTGTCAATATTTTGAAAATTTAACAAAAGCTGTGTCGAAATGTCGATATATAAACAACTATCAATGCGCATGTTCCAATTTCAAGTCTACTACACTGGTCTACACTTTCAAATTCTAGTTTTATAATATTGAAATAAAATTATTTATGGAGCTATTATTTCTTTCTCGTGAACTGATCTGTATAATATGATAATAATGCAAAAACTTTTCACATGTGATTTTTTATAAGATGGCTGTATGTTGAAACAGACCAGTATCTGTCAAGTTTAAACCATCGATATATATTTTGCTCCTAAAAATGTGACATGTAACTTCTTTGCATCATGACATATGTCATGTTTTGTGTTTTGACGTTTTGAACTTGTGTATATTTTCCTTTTTTCATGACAAAATGTTGAATATTTGGATTTTAAATAAAGTTATCAGCGGTACGATATAGACAAGATTGTATAGGCTATGTTATTGAAAGAATATAATCTTGGGCTCTAAAAAATGACCTGTATGGTATTTATAAATTCAAAAGTTAAGTTATTTAATGTGGACAGTAATGATGGCAAAACAAATTATAAAGTTGAAGATAATTTGGTAAATATGAATGGTGATAAGGTATTAAGCTTTTAATTATTTATGATCGTATTAGTTTTATAAAGAGATTTTGACTGCTGTTTTTACAATTTTTTTTCACATCTCAGAAACTAGAAGAAAATGTTCAAGATATACAGAAACCAAATAATAGAACACCAACACCAAAATTATTAATTCATACATATTCTGTGCCTTATAATGAAAATTTTGAAGTTCGGCTAGCTGAAGAAGAACGTTTAAGTAAGATACGAATATATCAATTTGTTATTGAATATCAAGCACTTGTTATTATAGATGGAGCAGGTAATCGTTTCACTGATTCAGCATCTGAAACAAGTGAGATCAATAAAATTTTCAAAAAAAGAAAGAAAAAAGGACACAATTGGACTAGACGAAAAGGCGCTAAATCTACTCCCAGATCCCTCAGATCTACTTCTCGAAAAAGACCATCATCTTCTTTAACAAACATTAGCTCTTTTAGTAACTCTTCTTCAAACTCTCGCAAAAGAAGATCTAGCTCAAGAAAAAGGTCTCCATCTGTGTCATCGAGTATTAGAGGAAGATCATCAAGATGGACAAGGCAAGTGATATTATTAAAAATTAAAATTTTTGATGGTTAAATTTTGTGTTTCTATGATTTTATTATCCATTAGGTCCGTGAGTAGAGCACAGGAAGAAGAAAATCAGTATATGTCCAGTCTTTTTCATTGTAGTGTTGAAGAATGTTACATGGAATGCGATAATGTAGACAGAATGAATCAACATAATGTCGAAGAACATCAAATGCTACAAAATTACTATTGTCATGAATGCAAGCAAGTATATACTTCAGCGTAAGTTATCAACTAACAGATAGATCATTTTCTAGATCTCCACTTATTTTTCAGATCACTCTTAACCTTCCACAAAGAGGATCACTACAGCTCATCTGTATATTGTCTGATGTGTGGTATAGAACAAAGTAATACAAGAGAGTTGCAAAAACATTTAGATGAACACATGGTATATTCAGTTCCCTGCAAGTACTGTGATAAGTCATTCCTTTCAAAAAGTATAAGAGAAAAACATGTGGACACTTATCACAAAAAACGACGCAAAAGATTAATTTCAAGAGATCAACTTATATTAGACAGAATTGATAAAAATTACTATGATTAAGAACACAACATTAAAGATTTTAAAACAGTTGAGATGTATTTTTTTTTGTAAATAAATCAAGTGTTGACATATTTTGTTTTAGATTTAATTAATAAATCAAAAAGTGTCGAATTTGTTTTAATTTTTTTAAAAATTTTTAAGTTTTTATGTTGATTTGAAAATGATGATTTTTTGTGAATTATTTGAAAAGTCCGCGCGTATCACGCTTTAAAAAAAAAGATAGGAGAGTGCCTGGTACCTAACTGTCAGTTTGACACTGTTCTGCTTTGGCCATTGACAGACCATGCTTAAATGTAGAGTTGGGATTCCCCTAGGGTCGGTAAAAAGCCTATAAGTACAATTTGTCATAGTTGGAAATATATACACCGGTAGGTTTTGGTAGGTTTTTTACTATTTTTGAGTATTTTGGTATAAATAGGAAGTCAAAAATGCACTTAATACCAATTATAAATGAAAAATAGAATTATAATTTTTCAGTTTTTTCACTTTTGGAATTAATTATATTTCAATTTTTATGCTTTGTTGTATATTTCATATTATTTCCACCTGATTGGTAGAGCAATAACGTAGACTAGTCGATAAGGATAACATGAATTGACAGGATGATCTTGACATGCTTGTAGGATCTACGCATGTGTTTCAAACGAACGATTTAAAAATAACGCGAGTTTTTGAAACGAGCAGAAGTAAAGCAAGGAATCCAAGCCAGCAGAGTGCATATTATATTGTAAGTAACCAGTTGGTTGACTCCACGAACTTATGTTGTCTCTGAAATTATATTCAATAAAAGTCTAGCGGGCAACACAACAGTGGTGAAGTGGAAGTGAGGTTGGGCATATCGATTTTATTATATTTTTCAAGGTAAACGTTGTTTTTATTTTTGATAAAATCTGCGGACAGGTTAATGAACCTGTATCTTTGTATTATTATTTATTATTAATAACTATAATTTGGGAAATTATGTTATATATTTCTGATATATAGGAGAGGTAAAAGAATACTATAATACAAAAGGGTCGCATATAGAATACATTTATCATCTTTTTGTAAAATTTCAAAATAACAACTGATATAATATTGTGTATAATAATTTTCGCTTAGTATACTTTTAATTACTGTACCTACTTCATTGGAAGGCAAGAAATATGTAATTTTTTAACAATTCAGCTCTCTAAAAATTAAAAAATAACCGGCACCAAATAATAAAGAAATTTTATAAATCGAAATATAATTTGATGGGTACCTCTATATTTTTTTTATACTTAGAAAAACACCTGGAACCAACGTAGAAACATTAACATACTTTTAAATGTACACATTGTATTGTTATTTGTTCGACCTTGTGATTGATTCGCTTAATTATTAATAGGTTTAGTATTCTCAAAACATATATTAGGTATTTATTTCCAAATTAGAAACCCGCTTTTTTAATTACGGGAATTAGGTATTATATAGACTAAAATTATCAAATTTATTTAGTATAAATCGCTTAAATACTTATATAGGTATATATATATATATATGTTATGTAATCTATTTTTCAACCTTAAGATAAGTGGTTTTTTCAGATGATAATACCAATAAATAGATATAATATAATTATTCATATATATATAAACGTTAACTTTGGACTTGTGTTTGTTATTACCATTATTTTGATTTTTTTTTAAATCAAAAACGTTTCAAGGTCGATCAATCATTTTCCGAATGTCATATATTACCATTAAACCACCACTTGTTGAATAACCTCTACTTTGCGTGATATAATGAACTACAATCTATCTTATACAAGGGTATTTGAATTTTGAAATTAAATTTAGGTTGCGCTTATTTTGATGCAATTATGAAATGGAAGTAAATAAGTAAGTAACAGAAGAAAAAGTAGAACAAGGTTTAGGTACCTAAATTAAAATAAAAAAATAGCAAGTAGTTACACATTATGCAAATTTATAATAGGTATATAAATTGATTTAAAATGAAATATGCTTATTAAATATACACAAAGACATATAAAAATATCATTCAACACCTATAATGAATGAAAACTTGTCTATTGAATCACACCCCTTATCTGTATACGATGTAAATACGAATATCAGTGGGGTAGTCATAGGGTTGAAATATTTAAAATATTTTTCAATAAACAATATTATCCATCATAATCATTTTAAATACGACCTAACCTAACCTTAATTTTTTTAATGCTAATTTATTTTGACTAACTACAAAATTTTATTTACATAAAAAAGTATCTGCTATCTTTCCTTTATATATTATTATCTTTGCTGGGTCATGGAACTTGTTAATTAATTATAGATTCCAAAAAACTTGCTCGCTAGTTATAATAATAAGTTTTTCTAATGTTAATGTGGGACACATGGCTTATTTTAATTTCTTCAGGAAAACCCCAGTCATAAATTCCACATCCTCATTATAACCACTTGAATAATATGTTCTGTCCTTATTTGAGTCATTTTGAGAATTATCTTCTGTACTTTCCTGTACTGTGTTAAAAAAATATTGAAAATAACAAATTTCTATTTGAAGAGGGAAAAACTTGAAAATTAACTAGACATCTCAATAATATTTTGACAATTAAGTATAATGATTGTTTATACTCTTCAATTATATTTCGAAAATCAACATAATTATTCAGATTTAGAAATATTTTTATTTGTTTGTTATCGTTATGGTGCTCAACGCGTCAATTCAACCAGCGTGAAAGGTCAAAATATTTATCGTGATCAAAGTCCAGATACCAATTCACCAGCAACGGTAGTATACTTAAATTTAACGCTTTTTATGTTTAAATCGTTTAAACAATCGGACAGGACCGATCTTAGGGCCGGTATTATTAAAATAACAATCAAATTTCAGTTAATGAACTGTCAATTGACATTCAACCCACTTTTTACCAAAACCAATTAACAATTTGGCTACGCTGCCACGAAAGTTTGAGTCAAAATCAGCGCTGAGTCATTTGTTGGTTAATAGTAATGCTGGTTGCATAACTTAGACATTCCACATCTTATGTATCGCCAACCAATAGAACTATATAAATAAAGGAAAATTCTGCTTCTTCCTATATTAATTTTTTAATTTCAGTTACAGTCCCGGGGATTTAAAACCATTAAATTCTGATAATCGACTAAAGAAATATGTTGTTAACAAGAACCTCACTTTTACGTTCTGCCGTAAAATCCAACTATATTTTAAGATGGAACAATTATTCAACAAAAGTTGAATACAGACCTATTCGAAGTGTATTAGTAGCAAATAGAGGAGAGATCGCTGTAAGAGTATTTAGAGCATGTAATGAATTAGGTATTAAATCAGTAGCAATTTATTCTAAAGAAGACAGAGCGCACATTCATAGATTGAAAGCAGATGAAAGTTATATGGTAAGTTACTAATTTTTGTCAGGTTACTTTGTAGTACACATTCATAATTCTAGGTAGGAGAAGGTTTACCCCCAGTAGAAGCATATTTAAACATTCCAGAAATAATAAATGTATGCAAGGATAACGGTATCGATGCTGTTCATCCAGGATATGGTTTTCTTTCGGAGAGATCAGACTTTGCTCAAGCTGTTATCGATGCGGGTATTCGATTTATCGGGCCTTCACCGAAGGTTGTTCATCAAATGGGTGATAAAGTTGCTGCTAGAGAAGCTGCAATCGCAGCAGGCGTACCAATAGTACCTGGTACTGATGGTCCCATAACTTCTGCGGAGGAGGCAAAAGATTTTTGTAACAAACATGGGTTACCAGTTATTTTTAAAGCTGCATACGGAGGCGGTGGAAGAGGAATGAGAGTTGTTAAAAAAATGGAAGAAGTTGAGGAAAGCTTCAAAAGAGCCTCGTCTGAAGCTCAAAGCGCCTTCGGAAACGGAGCCATGTTTATCGAGAAATTTATTGAAAGACCTCGTCATATTGAAGTTCAACTTTTAGGCGACAAAGCTGGAAATGTGGTCCACCTCTACGAAAGAGACTGTTCGGTCCAAAGACGACATCAAAAAGTTGTTGAAATGGCCCCGGCTCCGCATTTAGATCCGAACATTCGAAATAAAATGACCGAGCTTGCTGTAAAATTAGCCCGGCACGTTGGTTACGAAAACGCTGGTACTGTAGAATTCCTCTGCGACGAAAGAGGTAACTTTTATTTCATCGAAGTTAATGCGCGGCTACAAGTTGAACATACCGTTACCGAAGAAATTACTGGTATCGATTTGGTGCAATCACAAATTAAAATTGCCGAAGGAATGACTTTACCTGAACTGGGAATCACCCAAGAAAACATAAAGCCAAGTGTAAGTAGGTATACATATCTATTATTAAAATGTCTATAGAACTAACAGGATTATTTTTATTTGCAGGGATTTGCCATCCAATGTCGAGTAACGACAGAAGATCCCGCTAAAAATTTCCAACCTGATACTGGTAGAATAGAAGTATTCCGTTCTGGGGAAGGCATGGGAATTCGTCTAGACGGCGCGTCAGGTTTTGCAGGAGCCATAATTTCCCCTTATTACGATTCATTGCTGGTTAAAGTCATATCACGTTCCAAAGATTTGGCAAGTTCTTGTGCCAAGATGACTAGAGCTCTAAGAGAATTCCGCGTGAGAGGAGTTAAAACGAACATACCATTTTTACTGAACGTACTCGAGAATCAAAAATTCCTTAACGGATCTGTAGATACATATTTCATCGATGAAAATCCTCAATTGTTTAAATTTGCACCTACAAAAAATCGCGCTCAAAAATTATTGAATTATTTGGGAGAAGTTTTGGTAAACGGTCCTCAAACGCCTCTTGGTACTTCTTTGAAGCCTGCCGATATCCGACCTCACGTGCCTGCCGCTTCTAAAGGTGAGTTTAACCCTTGAAAACATACGCAATAAAAAAAATACGTGCTTATTCCTATTCGAACTTGATTAGATTAAACGAAATTTGTCTAAAAATGTCCATTCCTGTAGGAATGTGGTGCTTTCATTCGATATGGTGGTGTGCTTATTTGCATAAATATATTTTCATCTGTAAACACTACCGCTTTATTGGGGGTATTGGTTTCAGGGCTATTTTTTTGTTTTATAACTCGGGGGTATATTATCGTTTACTTTTAAATAATTGTAAATAATTTTATTTGTAAATTAATCCACAAATATTCACCTAAATAATGCTAAAGTATTTCTGATTCATTACAGCTTCTATTTATTATATTCAAGCAATAAATTTAATTGAAATTTATATTAAGCGTTATTTTATGTACTTTTAACCATACTTGAACCTCTCGGGTACTAAAACTTGGCCACACTCGTTGGGTGAATAAAGCTCCGATCGTTTTTACTACGCCTATGTACTCAAATGTTTATTATTTGTGGATTGAAATACAATTCAATGCACGGTTTTTTTATAGTTTTTTGTAGTTTTCGTAATAACATGCACGTTTCTGTTTTTTTTCTGTTTACTAGAGTACCTGTCCACGAACCCAGAGCAGAATCCAAGTTAGTACCATTCTTTTTTATTATAACTTTTGTTAGTTCTATTTATAATTAAGTTGCATTTTGGAAAATTGATATTTCATCTATTAAACCCTTTTTATTTACACAGGCGCTCAACCTCCAAAGGGATTCCGACAAATTTACAAAGAACAAGGTCCAGAAGCGTTCGCCAAAGCCGTTCGAAATCACAAAGGACTTTTGCTTATGGATACTACTTTCCGCGATGCTCATCAATCTTTATTAGCAACTCGAGTACGTACTAATGATCTACTTAAAATCTCACCATTCGTAACGCATAATTTCAGTCAACTGTATTCTCTTGAAAATTGGGGCGGTGCAACATTCGACGTGGCCCTTAGATTCTTACACGAGTGTCCTTGGGAAAGACTCGAGGAAATGAGGAAGATGATACCCAACATTCCATTTCAGATGCTCTTAAGAGGAGCTAATGCAGTTGGGTATACCAACTATCCTGATAATGTTGTACATAAATTTTGTGAATTAGCGGTAAGACTTTTACTTTTAGTCCAGGGTCAATAATTTTTAAAACCAAAAAAAATCATAATAGGATGAAACCCATTAGAAAAGGAGGGGAATATGATAAAAATGAAAGGAAAAATAATTTACGGGCGATCTGAGGTTGGGAAGGGGATGGGGGTGAGTTTTTAAGGGTAAAAAACGGTTTTTCTCGATTTCCAGCAAAACTAAAAGTCCTATCGAAAAAAGTCAAATGGAAAAGTTGTAGATAATAAAAAGATCTAAAACTTTTGTATTCACACTTTTTTCACATAACCTCAAAATTTATGTGAAAAATTCAAAAAACCAAGTTTTTGGTTTTTTATTTTTATCTTTTACAAAAAATTTTTTTTTTTAACGAAATTTTGTGAAAACTTACCTTTTTATGTCCCAAATACGCTGTAATTTATTTAATTAAAAATATTTATTTTTTCACCTTATTTTGAGTTAATATCGAAAAAACACCCTAATTTTCAATCGAAAATTCACCCGTCAAAATATCAGCTTTTTTCAAAAAGTTGGTGTGGTTTCTGTTCGTTGAAATCTCTACTTTCCGATGGTGAAAAAAAAATATATGTTACTATGGTAAATCTTCTCAGAAAACGCAAAAATTAAAAAAACTCGAATCCGTTTTTTGAATCATTATGTATAATTTTGAGCAATTTATTAAAATTTTCACATTAATTACTAGGAAAATGTAAGATTTCATGTTATAATCTAGGAAAATGTAAGATTTCATGTTATAATCTTACGTTTTTCTAGTAATTAAAGTGAAAATTTTAATAAATTGCTCAAAATTATACATAATGATTCAAAAAACGGATTCGAGTTTTTTTAATTTTTGCGTTTTCTGAGAAGATTTACCATAGTAACATATATTTTTTTTTTCACCATCGGAAAGTAGAGATTTCAACGAACAGAAACCACACCAACTTTTTGAAAAAAGCTGATATTTTGACGGGTGAATTTTCGATTGAAAATTAGGGTGTTTTTTCGATATTAATTCAAAATAAGGTGAAAAAATAAATATTTTTAATTAAATAAATTACAGCGTATTTGGGACATAAAAAGGTAAGTTTTCACAAAATTTCGTTTAAAAAAAAAAAAAAAATTTTGTAAAAGATAAAAATAAAAAACCAAAAACTTGGTTTTTTGAATTTTTCACATAAATTTTGAGGTTATGTGAAAAAAGTGTAAATACAAAAGTTTTAGATCTTTTTATTATCTACAACTTTTCCATTTGACTTTTTTCGATAGGACTTTTAGTTTTGCTGGAAATCGAGAAAAACCGTTTTTTACCCTTAAAAACTCACCCCCATCCCCTTCCCAACCTCAGATCGCCTGTAAATTATTTTTCCTTTCATTTTTATCATATTTCCCTCCTTTTCTAATGGGTTCCATTCTATTATAATTTTTTTTCACTTTTCATTATTTTTAAAGGCTTCTACCCTGGACTATTTCTAATTATTATTATTATATATCATTGCTACAAAATTTTCAGGTACAAACTGGTATGGATGTATTCAGAGTATTCGACTCACTTAACTATCTACCTAACTTGATTGTGGGTATGGATGCAGCAGGTAAGGCAGGAGGTATTGTTGAAGCAGCAATTTCGTACTCGGGAGATGTAAGTGATCCAAATAAAAAAAAATACGACCTCCAATATTATCTCAAATTAACCGACGAGCTAGTCAAAGCTGGAACACACGTTTTGGCCATTAAAGACATGGCTGGTTTGTTGAAACCAAAAGCTGCCAAGTAAGTTTTCTTTTATCTAATTTTAAATTCTAGCTTTATATAATTTAATTTTTAGAATTTTAGTATCTGCTATAAGAGATAAATATCCTGATCTCCCTATTCATATTCATACACACGATACAAGTGGTGCTGGAGTTGCGGCGATGTTAGCATGTGCCGAAGCCGGTGCAGATGTTGTAGATGTCGCTGTCGATTCAATGTCCGGTCTTACGAGTCAGCCAAGTATGGGAGCTATTGTTGCTAGTTTACAGGTAAAATTCCATTTTATCGATTCTACTTTATTCAATTTGGGAATTGTTTTAGGGAACTGAGTTTGATACTGGTTTGAAATTACCAATGATTTCCGAATATTCAGCGTATTGGGAACAAACTAGGACATTATATGCACCATTTGAATGCACGACGACAATGAAAAGCGGAAATGCCGATGTTTACAACAATGAAATTCCCGGTGGACAATACACGAACTTACAATTTCAAGCGTTCTCTTTAGGTTTGGGAGATTTCTTTGAAGATGTGAAGAAAGCTTATGCCGAAGCAAACATTCTTTTAGGAGACATAATCAAAGTAACACCTTCTTCAAAAGTTGTAGGTGATTTAGCTCAATTTATGGTTCAAAACAAATTAACCTCGCAAGACGTTTTGGATAAGGCAGAAGAATTGTCGTTCCCGAAATCTGTAATAGAATATCTTCAAGGACACATTGGACAGCCTTATGGCGGTTTTCCCGAACCTTTTAGATCAAGAGTGCTAAGAGACATGCCTCGAATCGAAGGCAGACCGGGAGCAAGTCTTCCACCATTAAATTTCGAAAATTTAGCAAAAGACATTAAAGAAATGTTTCCAAATGCTACTGAAAGAGATGTTATGTCCGCAGCTCTTTATCCTCAAGTAACCAACGAATATTTAGCTTTCAATGAAAAGTACGGTCCGGTGGATAAATTAGATACAAGAATTTTCCTCGTAGGACCTAAAGTAGGTGAAGAATTCGAAGTAACTATCGAAAAAGGAAAAAATTTGGGAATTAAAACATTGGCAGTGGCAGAAGATTCGACGGAGAACGGAGAAAAAGAAGTTTTCTTCGAACTAAACGGTACTTTAAGATCAGTCTTGATCAGAGATAAAGCAGCCGGACAAGAACTACATCTCCATCCTAAAGCTGATAAATTGAACAAACAACAAATTGGAGCACCTATGCCAGGTACTATTATCGACATAAGAGTGAAAATTGGGGAAAAAGTTGAAAAAGGAACACCTTTGGTAATTTTATCTGCTATGAAGATGGAAACTGTTGTTCAGAGTCCAGTAGCTGGTACAGTTAAAACAATAGATGCTGCTATGGGTATGAAGTTGGAAGCGGAAGATTTAATTATTACAGTAGAATAATTCTCGGTGCTACAAGTGGTTAGAATTTAACTTATGATTTAAAAGAAAAGAAAAAATGACACTCGCATGTCATTTCATGGAAATTTGCATCACGCTTGCCCATTTTAAATTACGTGTCAGTTTGATAAAAAAATGCATAAGTTGAAAAGATTTTGGATTTTACATCGATTAGGCTGTGTTGTTTAAAACATTTACTCTATTTGTTTATTTTTAGCGAGTTTTAAAAATTTTGAAAATTGTTTATATTTTCATTATTTGTTATTTTACGTTTATCGAAAATATATTTTTATACAATATACTATTTTTTTGTTTTTATTTTATTTATTAATAAACCCCCTTTTATTAATGGTTTCAGGTATTAAATAAAATTACTTCACATGAAAATTAAAATCTTTAATTTCGAGTTTAAAGTTATAAAATATAAATTAATTAAAAATAATTTTAAAAAAATTTACATAACATTTGAAAGCGATTAAATTCCAAATATATTCTTATTATGGATATATTTATTTTTTCCCTATTCCTAGTTAAAAATAAATATATTCGTAATAATAACTTACACTGTTATAATTTCGGGAAATATTTAATAATAAACTAAGAAATTGTAAAAATATAGTCAGATCAAAAACTGGCACAGGTGTTTTTTTAACTTGTTTGATCTATATATTATATAATATATATTATATTGTTTCTGAAGCATATTTTATCACGTTATCTAAATTTCTAAATTCTACTATCACAATTAACAACAAACATCAAAGTAGACTAGAGTTTCGAGTGAAGTTGACTCGATTTTAATTCGAAAAGAAATGGAGAAAAGTTCTGCTCACAAATATCGAAATATATTTTATATTAATTTCGATATTTGAGAATTACCAAGTTCAATTTTCTCTCTGACGTTTATAAACAATTCATTTCCACGTTAAAGGGTTATTATTGGCAATTTACTAATAAAAAGTCACTATTTCAATGTTCCTTTAATATTTTCAAATGCTGACCATTCTGGTTACATATTTACATAAACTACTACTTCTGATTGTCGGTTATATGTCATTTTTTATTATAAACCAACATCATAATTAAATTTTTGCATCCAATGGACTTTTTAATAGTATAGAATTTTCAGAAATTGTTGCCGTTATATTTAATTGAAATTTTCTATTCTGTTCTTTTTTTATTTTATAATTAGTGGACTGAAAAAGGAGCAAAAAGGTTTCAATTTTTGTTTTAAGGTACAACCACATGTGGTCTTTACAAAATGATAGAGTAAGTCCCTGGCCATCTGAAATCGAAAATTACAACATTTTTTAATAGGGACAACACTTTTTATTGCGAAATTTGTCAAAAATCTGTCAAAATTATGTTTTATTACTTTTTCACACATACCTCGCGATATCTCCGGAACTACACAAGATATTTTAATCTTATTTTGGACACCCTGTATTTTGTGAACTAATAAATGTTTGTCTGCAAGTTTTATGACATTTTACTTCAACCTTCCCTCCTAGAATGTCTTCCTTTTACTACAAAATCTCTTGAGCACAAGTGTCTTTCTTGTTTGTATTTAATCCTTTCAATCTCCAAAAAATCTCAATAGACATACACTACAAAATTTAGAATAGCGATTCTTGTTTTAAAAATTTCCTTGAAGCTTTAGCTTTATTCGGTACGCGGATAGTTTGGTAAAATTTTGAAAAATATAAAAGTTTCTCGATTACTGAAAATAGTGCTGCAAAAAAAGTAGAGATTACAGTTTTCTCCAATTTTACAAAAAAACTAGGTTTTTTATACAAATGAAACTACCACAGTAATCTTCGCTCATGTTTCTTCTGTCGATTAAAAACATTTTTTTTGAAAATATCTTGTTTAGTTCCGGAGATATCGCGAGGTATGTGTGAAAAAGTAATAAAACATAATTTTGACAGATATTTGACAAATTTCGCAATAAAAAGTGTTGTCCCTATTAAAAAATGTTGTAATTTTTGATTTCAGATGGCCAGGGACCTACTCTATCATTTTGTGAAGACCACATGTGGTTGTACCTTAAAAAAAATATAGAGAAGGAAGCGACTTTTTCTCCGTTTTTCAGTGGACTAAATATAATGACGCGTATTTATACAAATATAGAAGTTGGAATCTACTCACTGTATAATTATCTAATTTTATTTTAATGACGAATAAATTTCTAAGCATGAAGGAACTATATAACTGCCAATCAAGGAAACGAATCGTTAAACGTATTTCTATAAAATTAACTATACTATAGTAACAATGTTGTACAATTATCAAATGATACACCATTTGATTTGATTGTCGAAAATATCAAAGACTTCAACTCATTTTTTTTTGTTTAACACATATACAACTAGTTAGCTGAAATTGGAGTATATATATTTTGCACTCGTTCTTTTTCCAAGTTTATTCCAAGTTCTCGTTTCAATTCCGTATCATGTTGAAACGAAAAACCGTATGGGGTTACAACAATCGGCCGATTTCATATTCATTGAGTATCGCTGAATTCTCCTTCCATATTCGCTAGGCGCATTTCAAATTCTTTACCGAGGGCTGTTTTTGCCTGAAAATTAAAAAGAATATTGAAAAAAAAACACTGACTTTTTAGCTGAATACTCAACATATCGGTGGCCAATAATTCTAGGAACTCTGGACATGTCACCATTTCATTTATGTTATTCAGTCACTAGTTATGTCAAATGTCAGTTATATTTATCTTTGTTGATATTCGTTTAATGTCCATTTTCGATTAGCATATCTAATTGGCTGTATCTCTATTCTTCTAATTACTTTTTTCACTGACATTTTACATAACTAGTGACTAAATAACAGAAAAGAGATGGTGACATGTCAAAAGTTCCTAGAATTATTGGCCACTGGTGTGTATTAATTACTTTAACAAAGCAAAATAGATGTTTGCAATGATAAAAAACATGGAAAATCTTATGTTTTGAACGGTAGACCTCAACTGTCATTCTTGTCAGTAAAAAAACCACTTTTTGTTGGCCACACTGACCATAGACTGAACTTCTCTATTCCAATTATTGACTTACCTTGTCTCTTTGTTCAGTAAATAATTCCTTGATGTGTTCGTGTTGTTTTTGTAATTCGTCTTTTCGATTTTCAAATAGTTGGCCCAATTTTTCACGTTCTGAAACGCCTCTACCTACCACTGCAGTGACAGCTTCTCTTTTAACTCTTGTAAATTGTTCGCGATTTCGATGTTTTTTAGCTAAAGCTTTGACTTCTTCTCGATGATCGGCTTGAAGTTTTCTCATCAGCTCCGTGGTTTCTTTATCAAATTGTTCCTATAAAATTGAAAAACGTTTCATATCCAAAACCATATTTTTAACAATACTTACTTTTAATAGTTTCAATTGATTAGTTTGTGAAGCTTTCATTACTTTTTCCGCAACATTGTATATAGCATCATGGTATTTTTCACGAAGTTCTTTTTCTTGAGTAACAAATTCTTTATTTACAGCTAATAACCTTTCCGAGTGACTTCTAGGAATCGCTGATTTTTCTCCTTCTGCTCCTTCTGGACCATCAGTGACACTCGTTAGAGGTTCTGCACTAGTAGATTCTGTGTAAAACACAGCACTAACACTTGAAAAATAAAAAAAAAGAACAAATCAAATCAATAAATAAATTTTTATTTTATACTTACATATTTTTACTAGATAACCTTTTAACAAGTTTCATATTGGCCAATTTCGATCTCTTTTCCGAAAAATCTGTCGATTTTTGTGAACTCAAAGACATTTTCTTTTTCTCGTGTTTTCGCCGCAAGTTTTCCAACTTTTTTTCCAATTCTAATTTTTTTTCTTTGACTAATTTATTTTCTAATAATCTTTCTAAAGATTCAGCTACCAATTCTTCTACTTTCTCATCCTTAATTTCAACAGTTTTAGCAGCTATATTATTTTCTACTGGTGACGATGCTGGTATTATGGATATTTCGTTATCGGTAGTAGATTCAACGGAAATACTTCCCGTGGTTATCGAAACTCTTTGTATAGGACTACCGTTGGTCGTAGCGTCTTTATTAACTCTGGTTAACGTATTCTTTTTCTGTTCTTCTGTCTCTTCTGCCGGTTCCATATCGTCGGTAAGTACAGAAAGTTGTTGTGCGCGTTTGTCCAAATCACTCTGATACTTTATCGGATTCGCTAACGCCTCAGCAAAATCTGATAAACCATCAGGCACGTAGTCTTTGACAACAATATCTAAAAATAAAGTAGCCAAGGGTAACGGTTGACCTAATTCTGTGCGTAAATTAACATGTCGGTAACCTGGACATAGACCGACAACTGGAAGGATTCGATGCCCTATGAATTTGCCGGATTCTTCGTAAACTACTATTCGGAGAGAAGCTAATTCTGGTAATACAACCTTTTTAAATACAAATGGTTCCTCGTCGTAAACTGGATTGATTCCATTATTAGGTATAACTTTTGTGCGGAATCTTTTTCTAACCGTATCAGCGGGTAAACCATACATTTCTACTTCAACGTAAGTACCTACTTTCTTATCAGTCAGGAATTGTCCTGATATCACAGTTATTTTTACAGTACCAGCTATAATACCATCAACGGTAGATTCGGCAAACGGATAAAATCTTCTATCTGTACGTCGCATAAATTCTGGTTTCAGCAAATAGCCACATCTCATGTTGTATTCGAATATTCCCAGATTTAACTGCATCGCTAAAAACACAATAGTGTAACTTTGTATGCAGCTTACACAGTTGGACTAGTCTCTGTGTCCAATTAATTTACCTAAATCCAAGGTTTGGTAATTCAAAGCTACCAATTGACAGCCAGCGTTCCAAAAAACCTGAGGCATGAAGTTTGACGAGTCGAAACGTGTACCTGCTGGATAAACTCTACTCAATTGATGTTTATTATAGTTGACGAATTGTATGGGGTATTCTTTAAGTAGAGATGTCGCTTGTTTCTCATCGAAAGATGACATCTCATAGCTACGATTTTTTTCTAAAAAATAAATCAAAATTATATACATTTAAGTCATGAAATATTTTACTTACTTTTAGCAGATTCGAAACTTGAAAAATGTACTGGCTGAACGTAATTGACTAGCGCTGAAATTTCGGCTCCGGCTTCTGTTTCCATAGCAGTAGCTTTACTGTCACTTCCATCGACGTTTCTTTCAGTTGAAGTATCGACTTCCGCAGTCTCTTCGTCACTTGATGATTCTTCGTCTTCTGTACCTGTCGATTCTTTAGAGCCCTAAAACAGGTGCACTCAATATTTTTGTTTTGTTTTTGCTAAAATTGTTTTACCTGTCTAGCTTGAAGAGGTGGAGCTCGACCACTTACATTTCCATTAGTTTTATTCTCAACATTTTCTCCCTCGATGTTTTCTGTGTTATTAGTATTATCGACATTTTCAGAATTTTCAACATTTTCAGTATTTTCGACAGCTTCATCTGGGGGTACTTCTGGGGCTGGAGTGGCGATTCTCTTGTGATGATGGTGGTGCTTCTTTTTATTCTTTATTATTATCTTTCTTTTAAGTACCGAAGGTGGTGGTAGAGGATTTCCTGTAAGATACAAATTTTCAGAAACTGGAAAATATTCAAACCACTCTTTGTTTTTTACATTTTTATTTATACCAACCTGGTTCCAGCTTGTAGTTTTCTAATGGGGTTTCAAGTAGCATATCGCCGAATATTTCACGACAGTAATTCGCAATTTTGGCTTGTTGTCGTGGATTACAATGATTTTCAAAAGATAACACCACCGGAAAATCAGAAGTTTTAAAAGCACTCTCGGCAATAGCTTCTAGTACTTCTTTAGCCGAAACATCTGGTACAAATGTATATCCGTGCACGATTACTGGCTCGTCTATTCGTCCATTCCAAAAATCTAATTCTACACATCTGAAAATTCAAAATACATTCAACATTATTTTGAAAATTTAACGTTTGCATTATCAACTTACCTACATCCTGCTAATAGACATTGCCTGTACATTTCAGCGCTAGATTTTCCTGTCAACTGATGACCAGTCAAATAAGTATTGTGAGAAGAATTTATAAAATAATGCGCCAAAGGTTGATCCATATCGTGACTTAAATCACATTTAGAAGCTGCTATAATATTGTTATCTTCAGATAAAAGATACCTGCAAAATATATGGTTAATTGTCTTACTGGTCTCAACTGTGAGGCAATGACTGAGGTTTCCTTAAATGTTCCTCCTGGTTTAAAAACAAGGTACCCATCTACAGTTCGATTATACTCACTTAAGAAAGCCTTCGAATGACAACATTCCTCTTTGTGAGAAGTATGTGGCTGGTTCGTATAACGCTATAATATCTTTTGCTCTATTAACGTCTGCGTAGGGATGTAAAATTTCGTTCAGGCGAGGATCTCTTTGCTTTTTATTTAAAAAATCTACAAACTGACACGTTGACATCTGCTGTTTCTGACCCACCCTGCAACATGAAATCGAAATTTCAATTTAGTTTTCACAATATTGAATGCTGAAGAAAAAATATGAGACAATTTACTAAAGTATATTCAATAAAAAGGATTGTACAGATAAGGTAGATTGTAGATTCTTGTAGAAAATTCATAATAATGGTACTTACATATCTTCGAAGACCTTTTTTACTTCCGATCTACTCGTTAGATTCAAATATAGTTGAAAAAAATTATCATAATTGAATTTCTCAGGCGATATCGCATTATTTTTGCCAGTTTGAAAGCTCATACCATGTAAAAGTGATTCTACTCTCTTCTTGTCATCTTTGTTTTGCGTGATCATTTTGACAATGCTAAAAAAATGGAATTGAACAGATCAGGCTTTTACTTTTACTCAAAACTATTCATCGTAATCCAACAATTCAATTTTGTTGTCTATTCACATAATAAGATGAGACGTTCTCAATACTTGTCTCAAATACTGTTGTCTATGTGCTTTATTCGATTAGTTTACACTGCAACAGTTACAGCTCGGCTCCAAAAGCATTATTCCTAACTTCATTATCCCCATATCCATTTTAACGAATGTCTCGATAATAATATTGCCAACAAAGCTCCAAACCAATTCAATTAGGAGACACAGTCACATTACCTAAAGTCTATAATCATATAAATTTTCTTATAGGGAGACTGATTTATCAAATTTTAATCCAGTTAATAATTTATGAACGTCTTGGTCATAAAAAGTCGTAAAGTTTTCACGAGAAAACTAAGAAATAACAAAATCTATTTTTATAAATTATATGTGAATGTGAAAAAAAATATGTTTTATTCATGTCATAGAAAACTAGGCTTGGGCCAAGTTATAAATGTTCAAGATTAAATCTTGAAAATTCAAAAGAAAAACAATAAGAGAATAAAAATAACATAGACAAACATTCTATCTCCGAAAATGGCTTTGTTTTTGAAATATCCTCCATGAAGATCAATACTTTTTGTTGGTTTGTGTCGGGAGATGTTGGGAATGTTTTCTAATAAAATCCTTGTGATAATCGACATTCTTTTTTGTCCTTCTTGTGGAAAAGTTTGTAGAACACTATTAATAGCTCAGCTTTAATTTGCACGAAATATCATGTTCTAAGACCTTCCTAATGATAAAAACCTCAAATTGCGTGTTGGACTTTCATCTGAGATTTCAGATAATAACCTAGACGAAAAACAATTGGCACACGTACCTGATTCGGAAAGGTTGTAGTCCAGGGTCGATAATTTTTAAAACCAAAAAAAATCATAATAGGATGAAACCCATTAGAAAAGGAGGGGAATATGATAAAAATGAAAGGAAAAATAATTTACGGGCGATCTGAGGTTGGGAAGGGGATGGGGGTGAGTTTTTAAGGGTAAAAAACGGTTTTTCTCGATTTCCAGCAAAACTAAAAGTCCTATCGAAAAGAGTCAAATAGAAAAGTTGTAGATAATAAAAAGATCTAAAACTTTTGTATTCACACTTTTTTCACATAACCTCAAAATTTATGTGAAAAATTCAAAAAACCAAGTTTTTGGTTTTTTATTTTTATCTTTTACAAATTTTTTTTTTTTTTTAACGAAATTTTGTGAAAACTCACCTTTTTATGTCCCAAATACGCTGTAATTTATTTAATTAAAAATATTTATTTTTTCACCTTATTTTGAATTAATATCGAAAAAACACCCTAATTTTCAATCGAATAAAATTTACACTTTAATTACTAGAAAAACGTAAGATTATAACATGAAATCTTACATTATCCTAGATTATAACATGAAATCTTACATTTTCCTAGTAATTAATGTGAAAATTTTAATAAATTGCTCAAAATTTTACATAATGATTCAAAAAACGGATTCGAGTTTTTTTAATTTTTGCGTTTTCTGAGAAGATTTACCATAGTAACATATATTTTTTTTTCACCATCGGAAAGTAGAGATTTCAACGAACAGAAACCACACCAACTTTTTGAAAAAAGCTGATATTTTGACGGGTGAATTTTCGATTGAAAATTAGGGTGTTTTTTCGATATTAATTCAAAATAAGGTGAAAAAATAAATATTTTTAATTAAATAAATTACAGCGTATTTGGGACATAAAAAGGAAAGTTTTCACAAAATTTCGTTAAAAAAAAATTTTTTGTAAAAGATAAAAATAAAAAACCAAAAACTTGGTTTTTTGAATTTTTCACATAAATTTTGAGGTTATGTGAAAAAAGTGTAAATACAAAAGTTTTAGATCTTTTTATTATCTACAACTTTTCTATTTGACTTTTTTCGATAGGACTTTTAGTTTTGCTGGAAATCGAGAAAAACCGTTTTTTACCCTTAAAAACTCACCCCCATCCCCTTCCCAACCTCAGATCGCCCGTAAATTATTTTTCCTTTCATTTTTATCATATTTCCCTCCTTTTCTAATGGGTTTCATTCTATTATAATTTTTTTTCACTTTTCATTATTTTTAAAGGCTTCTACCCTGGACTATTGTGAATTATTGTAAAGATAAAATAAATATTTATTATTTACTTATACTAACTTTTTGGTGGGGATATTTCCAGATTTATCTTTAATTAAGTGCATTTTCGTAAAAGCTTTGAATAAGTACATCTTAGGTGTTCCATTAATTTGGTTTAAATTGTACGCTAGATTTATTAGAGTATCCGTCCACAGCCTGGCAATATCTTTTCTTGTACAACAAAAATTAATAAAAGTTAAATTTACAAAATCATTGGCACAACAAACTGTGACGGTTTTTTCTTCTAATGTATCTTGAGAACCCATCGAGACGATTTGCCTTAATTTCGGATCCTAAAATACAAAAAAAAATTTTAAAAATACTAAATAAGAAAACCCCTTTTCGCGTATAATGTACGTCTCTGTTGTATCTATTTATAGAACTGAAATTTTCATTAGTGGAAAATGCCATGGTATTTCAGTCGTATATATATTGAATGGCTAGGCATTTTGCCGTTTTGCTTCCCCTTTCAGTTTTCCCTAGAGCTGTTGCTTATGCACGATTTTAAATTATGAAGTAAAGCTTTTGTTCGCCTTTATTCATTGTTTAACAGATACGATAATGACATAGAATGGAGCTGTCAGTTTAATGGTAGAGCTAAATATGACAACAAAATGGTAAATGTACGTACAGAGATAGTTTTGTAATGTGATGCTGAAAAAGCATTGTGGTGTACGATGTCTCGCCACAGACAATACAATACAATTCAATGTGATTCTTGTGTCAAAAATTCGAAGATTTATCCACTTTTATTTAAAAATAGAAAATTAATCAATAAATAGGTTGGGTTTTTAAAATTGAATTTTCTATTTGCTCAACCCTACCAAATATATTCAAAGTAGGTATGTCGACGCTCTTATTAATTAATATTATGTGTATCATTTTTAGAAAATGACAAATTTGATCATTAGTCGTATTAAAAAAGAATTGATTTCTTCTCTACCTCTGTCATAAATGGCATTGTGTCGGAAAGCTTCTAACAAAGGGGCGATTAGGACTTCAAAAGCTTAGAGCATGAAGTCACTAGGGGATAATTTCAAGCAAAGGTTAAATACCTACATAATACTTGGAAAGATGAACCAATACCCTGCTTAAAACACAATATTATTATTTATTACCCAGTATTTATTATCTCAAAATAAAGCAAAATTCAATTTAAACGTTTCCATTCAAACATAAATAAATTTTGGTTTCCTGAAAATATTTTAAATACGTTAAACATTATTTGTGTTTCCCTGATTCATTTTTGTAGGTACTGTTTATGATTCCGAGCAGTTGGTTGAAATGGTGAGTTTATTTAACACAAAACATGAAAATAAACTTTCCTTTCCTTTATTGTCTATAAGACAGTTGAATTTTCTTCACAAATAAAAATAAATTCCAGTATGTCGAGACGTTTATTTTGGAATTCCTTTTATTTAGTGGATTTTTATTACTAAATAAACTATTCTTAATAAAGTGAAAACTATTTCAATACATACTTTTGGTATTTTTGCATAACGACCAGTTCTAGTGTCTCGAATTATGGCAATATCCAACAAATCCATCTCATGGTTCTGATCCACCCAATAAAGGTAAAATCCATGAGGATCTACCCTCAGCGTTACCGGAGTTCCTACACCAGAATCCTGTAATAAATAAAATAATATTCAGTGTAAAAATATATATTTTAATTGAAATTTTCAATCATGTGAATCCTGCTTTTGGAAACTATTGACCATTGCGATTTCCATTATATATTATGAAAAAAAAGTTATTTAAAATATTTATATAGGTACATATTCGTAATTAAAATTTTATTTTTAGAGTTGCTACACAAAGCTTTCATTCTCTAATCGCTCTAAATTTATACAATTAATACACATTAAAGTTGTCTCGAATTAACACCTTAATTGCAGCTATAGCAGTTAATCGAAATATGCCACACAAATTTGACACACCTCTAGAAAATTAGAATTAAATATATTTTGAATAACCCTGTATTTTCCATTTTATTCAAAGTGTATGAAATGCATTAACAAAGTAAATGCACGTAATTCCTTTGAAAAAAGAATGAGGATATGAATTTTATCATGTTCAATCTCGAAGAACGTCGTTTGAATATAATTATGGTATATTGTCATTGCGTATATAAATAGTATTGTGTTTGTCAAGAGTATGTATCCGCCCAAATATTGCTCTAAATAGATTTATCCGGATGAACAAGTTTACTATTTTGGGTAAAGAAAAAGATATGAAAATCCCACGCTTCATGAATAGCCCTACGATCTGAAAATGCCGATTTAAATAAACAGGATAGTAAACAAATTATAAAAAAAAACAACCTTGAATATATAACTATCTATTTAATTAGATAAGTTTATTTATAAATTCATTAATTATAAATTTTTGGTTTGCTTTATATTAGGTGAGATTAATTAGAATTTCTCGATAAATCATATACACATCTGTAAGTTATTTCCTAAAATAAAATTGTTTGTGCAATTATTACGAAAAAATTTCTAACATCAAC